>SJRY01000107.1:0-289424 GCA_011319805.1 Macrocybe gigantea
CTCAACCTGTATTGCCCACTTCCACTTGGAAGGAATGTGCCAGACTTCAACCTGGTACTGCTCTGACTCCGAGAGCCAGGCTTCCAATGATCTGCACAGTGCAATAGAATGCAACTGCTCAGAGTGAGGATTACAGTCAATGATGCGATTGATAGCATTCATCGAATCTAAAAAACACATGACAGCATCAACTCTGTCTTGTGTGATAGCCTTTTGGATTGCCATTCGCAATCCAATAAGCTCAGTGTCGTCGCTCGTTGACTTACCAACTGGCTGACAAAACTCAGAAACTAGCCTGCTCTCACGATAAACATGCGAGGTGGAAACAGACTGCTTCAGTAGCACTTCTGCTTTTTGTGGGCACAGAGCCATCACTACTCACATAAGAGCAATCAGGCTCAGCCAAGCACTTGGTGAGTGCTTGGTCGAGTGATGCACGATAAGCCTTGACTGAGTCCTCATCTCGGCCAAGCAGCTTATGGATCTCAAAGCGACTGCCAAATTTGTTGACAAGCTGCCTGCCTGGGTTATTCGCTTCAGCGAAATAATCCATGATTAGAAAGAGTGGGTTTCAGGTCCACCAGATCCTTGAGTGGAGACTTAAGTGACGAATACTGTCTGTCCGATAGAGCAGCAAGATTTCTCACTTTAGATGGGTCACCCCCAGCTGAGGCAGGTGTACTAATTGACCTGAGAGCATGTCTCAGATTGGAATTGGCGAGGTGGGCAGAGGACCTGACCTTCAGCCTTTTAATGAACCCGCCGATAGGTTTGACACAGGCTATTGTCTCAGCCACACTCTCAGGAGTGGTGCGAAACTGTCCATTAATCCAAATGCAAGCTTTATGCTGCATCTGGTGTAATTGTTTCAACAGTGTGACATTATGCATGCCATTGAAATTTCATAATAAGCAGCCGTACATTGCAATTGGTTGCACACATGACAGATAGAGGATGCATTTCTGTTGAGGGGATAAGCCTCAAACAGAGTTGCCCAACATTTGAAAGGCTCTGGCCATAGTCAGGGCCTTTGTAGCATAGAAACGAACATGCTCCTTAAAAGATAGGCATGCATCCAAGAAGAACCCAAGGTATCGCCAGACATCCTTGGGTCAAAGCAGGGTGTTGCCTGTAAACAGAGCAAATCCCAAGTCAATAGACGGACGAGGGTCCGCCCTATTGCGTGAAAAGTGCTGTAGTTCAGTCTTGTTGTATTCAATAACAAGACCCAAGTCAGTGAAGAGGTTATATACAGATGCATAAGCTCTCTGCAGTTTCGGAACATTGTCCGCTGTGGATTTGGACTGAGCAATGATCAGTCCATCATCAACAAATGATATGATGACTGGCATATCACCAGTTTTCTGGTATAACTTCAGCACAGGCGCTAAATAAAGTGCAGATAGTACCAGGGAAAGTGCAGTGAAGTTTAGCCCTCCCCTTGTGGGAGAGGCTGCTACCCAGATGGGTCTGCTGGATTAAGGCTATTGTCCAGCACTTTCCCCAGGGCCATCCACACCCAGGGGAACCCTTAACCTAGGACTCCTTACGTGGGTCCAGTGTGCATCCATTGGGCTTATGCCCTCCCTATTTGGTCTGCAGACCCCCCCTTGCCAACAGCCGAGGCCTTCCCAAAATTGGATATGGACTCAGGGATGGTACCGTCTTACTTAGCTGCAGTCTGCTGGATTAAGGCTTTTTGTCCGACACTTGCACTCCAAGGCCATCCATGCCAAGGGGAACCATTTAAGCCTGCCAAGTAGGTCGGCATGGACTTTCACCTACACACTGGGTCCCCAGAGTCCCATGGAACCCAGGAGTTCACACTTTGGATTCAACTTAAGCGGCAACCTGGGTGTATTATCCCAGGGCCACCAACAGAGGAGTTAGGTCTCTCGAGCCAAGGACTGGAGACTGTCCAGCCTTGCTATGGCCCAGCAGTGTCTAGGGCATGACCCCCAGTCCTGCCTTCCCGTCCCCTGGCAGATGGTTTGCTGATGCCCCTTAGGGTGCAGATCCCCATCTGTCCAAGGTCTCTGTCTTGCCATGTGCCTGCCAGACTGGCCTCCGATATCACAGCAAGATCCATGGTCCTCCCATGACAGGTTCCCACAGGGGAAGCCCTTAGCTGAACAGGTCTGGATCTACTTCTGCTGAAGCATACTGTGCCATGACTAACCTCCATGGACCCCTACTTCAGGCGGCTCACACGGTACTGGTGCTCTGTTGGCTCAAATGCTATTGGGTGGTTGTCAGCCCAATTCCTGGTATAGTTCCTTATCCTTTCAGCCCCTACACTTTTTAGATCGGGGATCACGTGCAAGCACGTGAGTTAGGGTCATGTGATACTTGACCCACATAGTGGTAAGTCACATGTGTGATGCATAACCCAGCTTATGTCACATGCCAGCTGCTTAGTCACATGACCAAGTCACCTCCCTCATGGGAACAACTGTCACAGGGTCATGATACTTCCTGCCTGCATCATGTGGAACCAGCTCCAGACACTTCTGAATGCAAATTTGAAGATGCTACCTCCAGGACTAGAACCCGCGGCTTCGTGGATTGCCACATCCACAGGACTACCTGACTGCATTTACCGCTATGCCAACCAGCCCTTAGGTTCAACAATGCATGCTATTATTTCAGCCACCCTCTCTGGTATAGTGTGAAACTGTCCATTTATCCAGATGCAGGCTTTATACTGTATCTAGTGCAGTTGCTTCTTTTTTTTTTTTTTTTTTTTAAATCAACAATTTATAAAGCAGTGCTTGGTAGCAGTCCGCTTGTAAATACACAGAGGTACCTATGATAAATACATGAAGTTTAGGGCCCTCCAAGTGGAGGACCCTTATCACTGTCTCCTTTGCAGGATAGGTGCTAGACTAACTAGTGGAATTCTGTATCTAGACCCCAGAATCAACTTGGATTCAAAGCCTGGACTAGTCATCCAGGTGAACCGGCAGAGGATGAGTCCTCTCAGGCTGGAGTCAGGGGACTGCCCTGGTCCACCACAGTCCAAATTTTGGCCAGGGAGCAAGTTACCAAGAGGCCAAGTGAACAGGGACACTGGATATTGATAAGCCCCACCTACTTTAATTTTCCTGTTTCTGAGCATGTGGTTCGCTGATGCCCGGAGGGCATGAATTCCCAATCATGTCTCAGGTCTCTGCCTTGCCAGCATCCAGCCCCAGTGTGCACCCCTAGACCTAAGGCCTAGACTGGGGAGTTCTATACCCATGCTTAATCCGGTTATGCATGCCCCACAAGGAGGTCTCAGGCTCCCACCTGAGCAGTACTTTACGGTCATGTGGTGGCTACCCCTGGGCCTGGGAACTCCCCAAGTGTGGCCAAGGACCAGTCCACACTACCAACGCTGACTAATGACCAGGTTCCCAGCCTAATCCAGTTGGTTAGACTGGGCGTGAGATTAACCGGTGGGGGTGTTCCTGTCCTAAGCTCACAGTCTGAAGAGACTCCCTATTACAGGGTGCATGGCACCTTCTAGAAGTGCACATGCTCTGGAATGCCTCATTACAGAGTGCACATCATAGGTCGGATGGTTCTCAAGTTCTTCCCCTGCTTACCATGCCCTGTGCTTTTGCTCCCTACTTGATCATATGATTAATCACATGACCATTTCAAGCACGGCCTGTCAGAGGTCACCTGACCTGCCACTTTGGGCTCCCATGATCATCCTATCATGTGACCAGGTTACCTGCCTAGTTACAGAAGGTCACATGACTGTGGTACTGCCTCAGAGTTGTTTTACCAACCTAAGTTACTGAGCACATGACAGTAACTGATGATGAGTCACATGCCTATCCCTACTTTGAAGGTACAGAGAATGAGTGGGAATCAAACCTACAATCTTTCTAGTGACTACACAGCCACCTCTCCAGTCTTTAGTGGCAATTAAACTACTGGGCTACTGGGGCCCATATTCCAAGCTCAATCAATAGCCTTTGAGAGTATTTGAAGAATACTCTCAAGGTCATTGGATGACTTGATTGGCACAGAGTCCATACTGAGAAAATCACCAGCAATATTAGAGATAAACTCTGTAATGCTGTCCTTTGGAAGAGTCCACCATGCATCAGAAAGGTCCAGGAGTGGGATATCTAATAAAAGCAACAATGGTAAGTGATCTGATGTCCAACCACCTCTTTCTGCAACACCCACTTGTAAATATCTATAAATAACCCTCGCACAGTGCATTCATCGACAGTTGGGCCAATCGTTGATCAGATTGCATATCCGGATTCTACTATCCTTGAGCACTCCCCATTTCTGAAATTATGAAAATCAGCTGAAAATTGCCCAACTTATTAGAGTTTTTCTATGAGCAATGATCTGCTCAATATTGTCAGTGGCAGTGGTCCTGCACTGCTCAATCCATACCCTGGATGGCCCTCTGCTGTCCTGTTCTCCTGCTCTGCCTCTCCCTCTGAGGAATGAGAGCCTTCTGTTCCAAGGTGGTGACAGTCTCATGGACACCAATGACACCAATGCTTCCAATGCTAGCAGGCCCACCAGTCCCTCTGCTCCCCCCTCCCTGTCGATTCTGTCCACTGAGGCAGCATACAATAACAACTGCATTGGCATTGTGGTCTTCCCTGCAGGCAACCGGTTCCTTCATGGTGAAGCTAAGGCTGCTGCTGAATCTCTCACTACCTTTAAGGATTGGATCCTGAAAGTCGGCTCATCCTCTGTTTCCATCCTGGTGGGATATCAATATGCCATTGCTGAGGGCATTGCAACTTTGGTCAGCAGTGCTGGTGATGTTAACATGTTCTCTGTCTCTATGCTAGATGGACCTCAGTACCCCCTTGGTAGGTGTCTGCATGAGATTGTCAACATGCACCTCCCTTCCCATGGAAAGGCAACTCAGTTCATTATGGGCCCTTTTGGACCCTTTATGTGGAATTGACCAGATCTGGCTCCTAGGAGCTGGGGACACAGGCCGAGCAGGCAAGTTAGCATAAGCATGAGCCTAAGTGGCATAGGCATGGGCACGAGAGAACAGGATTAGTGTGCCCTCCATGTATATCTCCTCAGTCTGGTTTTAGTCAGACTAGTTGTATTTATTGTAGGTACCCTCGTATATTTACAAGCAGACTGCCACCAAGCACTGCTTTATAAATTGTTGATTTAAAAAAAAAAAAAAAAAAAAAAAAAGACTTAGTTTGCTGATCCCCACACCTCCCCTTCTGTCACCGTATGCCCAGAAGACTCCTGATCGAATATAGTTGCTTGCCCTCTGAGACCACCTCAGAATCCAAATTGTCCCCCTCCGCTGCAACCGCAGTCTTGTTCCCAAACCCCTGGTCATGAACTGTGCCCTCCGGTCAATAGGGCCACTTGTCCTGCTACTGGCAAGTGCTCTTATGTGCAAGCCTTGGCCCAACTGGCCAATATCCCCACTGAGGCTATCATAGCCTTGGCAAAGACCTTCCCACACCTCTCTGTAGAAAAGATCATCTCCTTGCAAAAGAAAGTGACCAGGGAGTCTTCTGGACCACCTAAGAAGAAGGCGAAGTCCACCTCTCATGGCCCATCCCGATGTAATGTCAGGGTGACCTTCACTTTTCCTGCAGACAATGTCTGTTGCTGCTGGAACTCTTCTCTCAGCCTTCAATCAAGGGCTGACTGCTGGCAAGTCCTGGATCCAATGTGAATCCATCCATGATCACTCTGCCTCTTCATTCTCTTGTTTGATGATGAAAGTGGCATCTCCAAAGGACCTCGGCATTTTGCTCTGGCGGAATCTACCATCGAGCTCGCCATTCCTATGAGTATTTCCTATGTGAAACTGCTCGATGTACCATACTTCAATGCTGATGGCAGTATCATTACTGCCCAGCAAGCCTATGTTAGGCTAGATGAATCTCAAAAGGACTCAGGCAGACTAAGTGCGAGAGTGGTCTTGAGATGATGGCAAAAGGAATATTAAGCCTAGTGCTACTGGTACATTTGGGAGTCCTTATATACATTACAGTACTCAAGCATGGACCATGGGCTATACAATGCTATGGACTGCGGATGAGTAAGACTGGAAGGAGATGACTCAGGATGACTAGGGAAGTGAAATGACTTGATGGCTATGTACTGTGCAGCATGATGGGAAGATAAGGGATATGGGAAAGATAAGATAAGAAATTGAATGGTCCTTTGGGTGATGTCTGTAACAGCCTACAAGATTCTCTGAGACTCCTCATTCTCAGATCTCATCATCCTCATTGGAGTTCTGTGCATCATGCGCAACTCTGAGAATTCTGATACTGTAACCATCTGGTTCAATATTGAGGATATGTCAACTGGCCAGAATGTCAAGGCTCTGGACAATTGCATGGTTATGGTCCAGAACTGGTGGTACCAGTTCTGTGCTGCTCTTTCATCGCCGGGGGTCCCCCTCTGTGAATATTGTTGGTGCTGGGGACACTCTGCATTGAAGTGCAACCAGCAGTCCCTCCGATGCCTGATCTGTGGGGAATCCCATAGAAAGGAGCACCACTGCACACTCATGTCTTGCTGCAAAGCAAGACCTAAGGCTAACCCTCCTTGTGAGGTAACTCTGGCAGGCCAACCCTGCCCCCATGCTCCAAAGTGTCTTAGCTGCAGCAAAGACCACTCTACTAATGACCGGAAGTGCGCCTTCTGGAAGAACTGCTTTGATCCTAAGTGGATCAAACAACACTATCAGCTGGTACGTGATCGAATACGATCAAGTCCCAAACATTCTAACGCCTCCCTGCAGCATAATGCAGAGGCTAATGCATCATGAGTGACACCTCCAGTGGATCAGCCCTAGCTGTCATCCCTGGATCAGGCAGGTGCTCATTGATTTCTTCATTTCATATTTTCTCTCAAAATGTAAATAGGAAATATGTACATATGAATGTTCTCCTCTCCACCTTGGGAGAGGACTATGATATTGTGTTCCTCCAAGAGCCTGCTTGGAACCTTTTGAGACAAGCCCCATCAGCACATAGCACTGAGGGTGAGCCAGTAATTGGAGGTTCTAGTCATCCCAACTGGACTTGTATTATTCGCTGCTCATCATATGAAGACCCTCCTTATGTGATGGCTTACATCCACAACTGCCTATGGTGGTTGCATCCTTTCTTCAGACATGATCTTGTCAATAGTCATGATCTAATAGTCATTAGCTTCTCCACACTGGGAGAGCCTTTATTTCTCGCAAACACCTACTCTGATGTAGATGGAAGTGCCATTCATTTACTGTACAATTATGCAGAAAGACCTGATTTCCCCAACCTGGCTTATCTGGGAGGGGATTTCAATTGTCATTATGAACTCTGGAATGGAGTCCATCCTTCACAGCATACATAAGAAGAGATTCTGTACAATGCAGCACTCAACCTTGGTCTTGAATGGGCAGAGCCATCTAACCATGGCCCAACCTTTATATCACACAACCCGGAGCTTCAGCCCTCAGTTATTGATTTGGTGTTCACCCCTGTTGATCTGGCTGGGGTGGCACCTGTCATTGTTGACAACTTGAGACTGACTTTGGACCATTGTCTGCTATCACTCTCATTAGACATTCCATTGCTGGACCTTTCTGATCCACGCCAGACTCTTCCAAAGGATAGCATGCCTGAGTTTATCTCTGACATTGCTGGCAATCTGCTCGGTATGGACTTGGTGCCAATTGAGTCACTGGATGACTTAGAGAGCATTCTTGAGACTCTCTCCAAATCAGTCGACCATGCTTGGGACCTCCATTCCAAGGAGTGCAAGCTATCGAAGTGGAGTAAGGGCTGGTGGAACCAGCATTGTTCTGAAACATTGGACACCTTCAGACAGACCTGGTCTGAAGGTGACCATCGCATCTGGTGATGAGCCATTAAAGATGCCAAATGCACCTTCTTTGATCAGCGAATCAAGGAAGTTGCTGAAAAATCATGATGTCCATGGGATCTAGCTGCATGGATGAAGCAAAGGCTGCTCCTGGCCTACAAAGCTATCTCCTTTCGGGGACAACCTTGTAATTCTATCAAGTCACTGTGGAATGCACTCGATAAATCTTATAATGCTGCATCTGACTGACCAGTCAATTTGGATAAGCTCAATGATCTTGAGCCACATCTAATTTGGGACTGGAGCCCATTTTCTGCTGCAGAACTCTGAGAGTCTTTAGAGCCCTGTAGCAACACCTCTGCTCCAGGACCTGATCATTTGTCCTGGGGCCATGTTAAGCAGCTTGTGAAATTCCCTCACTTGGCTGATTTTGTCCTGAACATTGCTAATACATGTTTGGAACTGGATCATTGGCCTGCTTACTTCAAGCAGAGTCTGTTGGTGATCATTTCGAAGCCTGGCAAACCTGCATATGATACCCCAAAGGCCTTTCATCTGATTGTACTTTTGAATACCCTTGGCAAGCTTGTCGAGAAAATGCTAGCATGACATATGCAATATGAAGCGACCAAATTTGCTGTCTTCAATCCAAAGCAGTTCGGGGGCATCTGGCAGAACTCTATAGAGGATGCTAGTGTTTTCTTGACCCATATCATCCAGCAAGGCTGGCTAAAGGGTCTCAAGATGAGTATCATTGCCTTTGATGTCACTCAATATTTCCCCTCACTTAACCATCATATGTTAGTGAGGATACTGCAACATGGAGGCTTTGCATGTCAAGTGTCAAGGTTCTTCGAGTCTTACCTCATCAGGCATAAAACTTCTTACACCTGGCATAGTACCGTCTTACCTGAGTTTGATGCTGATGTTAGTGTTGGCCAAGGCTCAGCTTTATCCCCCATACTGTCTGCCCTCTACTTGGCACCAGTGCTGAAAATATACCAGAAGGGTGGTGATATGCTGACCATCATATCATTTGTGGATGATGGGCTCATCATTGCTCAGTCCAAGTCCATCCCAGAAAATGTCCTGAAGCTCCAGAGAGCTTATGCATCTGTGCATAACCTCTTTACAGACTTTGGTCTTGTTGTCGAATACAACAAAACTGAATTGCAGCACTTTTCGTGCAATAGTAAGAATCCCTGTCCTTCTATTGATCTGGGATTCACCCCGTTCATGGGCAATACTCCCTTACAGCCCAAGGATATCTGGAGATACCTTGGGTTTTTCTTGGATGCACATCTTTCCTTCAAGGAGCATGTCCGTTTTTATGCAACAAAGGCACTGACTACTGCCAGGGCCTTTCAGATATTGGGCAACTCTGTTCAGGGTTTATCCCCCAACAGAAGTGCATCCTTTACCTGTCATATGCATGCCCTACCGCAACATATGGCTGCTTACTATGGAACTTCAACAGTATGTGCAATGTCGCACTGATGAAGCAATTGTGCCAGATGCAGTGCAAGGCTTGCATCTGGATCAATGTCAGTTTTGCACCACACCAGAGGGTGCAGCTGAAACAATGGCCTGTGTCAAGCCTATCGCCAGGTTCATCAAGTGGTTGAAAGTCAGGTCCTCTGCCTGTCTCACTAATTCCAATCTGAGGCATGCCCTCAGGTCTCTAACTACCCCATTGCAGGTGAGAGGTGATCCTTCGAGGTCAAAGAATCTGGCCTCCCTATTGGACAGGCAGCACAGTGCACTCAAGTCCCCCTCAAGGATTTGGTGGACCTTAAACCACCAAACTTTTTATTCATGGACTATTTTGCAGATGCAAATAATCTGGGCAGGTGGCTTGTTGATGAATTCAGTAGTCACCTTGAGATCTGTAAGCTCCTTGGCAGGAATGAAGAATCTGTCAAGGCTTACTGTGCATCACTTGAACAGGCACTCATTGAGTGCCAGCTTGAGCCCAGCTGTATATATACGAGTAGTGATGGTGCCATGCCTATGAAAGCAGATACACTCAAGCAGTCTGTGTATTCATTCTGGGTGTAACAAGGCAATATGCTTATTTACAAAACTCATCAGCCTGTCAGCAAAGCAATAAGTGATGATTCAGAGCTTATTGGATTGCATATGTCAATCCAAAAGGCCATCGCACAAGATGGAGCAACATCCATTGTGTGTTTTCTTGACTCAATGAATGCAATTAATCACATTATCGATTGTAATCCTCACTCTGTGCAGTCGCATTCTATTGCCCTGTGCACAGCACTGCACACTTGGTTCACTCAATCCGAGTTGCACCAGATTACATTCTGGCATGTCCCTTTCTGATGGAAGTGGTCTATTCAAATCGAAGCACATGACTCTGTGCATGAGCTAGATGTTCCTCTAGGACCTCATCCTCTCTATACCACAGATGCACTCCATAAGGAGGTTGATGATGACATGCATACCTCTTGGTTCCACAATACTGGAATTAAGAAATATATTAGCACTTCTACATTTCACTTCCATGATGCAGGAAAGCCAGAGTCCTATGAACACCCACTCCATAAAAGAACGGGCTTCATGAAGTTGGTGACAGGCAATGAGCTGTTTGCTCATTGCTGTCACATGGCATGTGGACATGCACCAATCAATGTGTATCAAGTGTGGTTCAATTTTGTTGAGAGTGAAGAATGCTCTTGCAGATGTGGGCCTGAAGACTCCATCCACATTATGACTCTGTACCATAACTGGAACAGACCAACTGAATGCCAGTATGATGCCTTTGTGCATTCCTGGTTTGTTAAGTACCTAATGTCGAACAAGGCAGCAGGTGCTTTTATCCTGGATCCAGGGGGTGGGTAACTGCCCTTTTGCAGCAGGGGATACTTTGGGTTATGGCTCCTTACAGGGCCTTTGTGTGGAAGTGACCGCAGCCGGCCTTCGGGCTGGGTGACTCAGAGCATCAATTCAGCAGGGTGTTTGATGAAAGCAAACACCAAGCTTTATTGCAAGTCACAAACTCTGCGATGCTTGTCGTTATGGGCCCTTTTGGACCTGTTAGGCTAGACGAATCTCAGAAGGGCTCAGGCAGACTAAGTGCAAGAGTGGTCTTGAGATGATGGCAAAAGGAATATTAAGCCTAGCACTACTGGTACATCTAGGAGTCCTTATATACATTACAGTACTTGAGCACGGACCATGGGCTGTGCAATGCTGTGGACTGCGGATGAGTAAGACTGGAAGGAGATGACTTAGGATGACTAAGGAAGTGAGATGACTCGATGGCTGTGTGCTGCACAGCATGATGGGGAAGATAAGGGATATGGGAAAGATAAGATAAGAAATTGAATGGTCCTTTGGGTGACGTCCATAATATTACCCTCTCTTTAGATTCACGTTCTCGCAAAAGACCTTAGTCCAGTTGTCCCCATCCAGTATTAGTCTCTCAGGCAGTCACAGCACATGGGGCCCATGTATGAATGAGCTCTTCATTGTAGGTGCGGATGTGATGGAGTGTGGTAGCGAGGAGTTTAAGTCACCAGTTTTCTGTGTGAAGCATTTCCATTGCCTCACAAAGTGCAATACATTCAGCTGCAGTGGGGCCGGTCCCATCAGAGGTTCGCCTGGTCCAGAGGTGTGTGCGGACAGTCATAATATAGTGCATGTACGTGCCAAGTGTGATGGCAAGGGGGTCCATGTAGTCACTGCCATTGAGAATCCTTGCTAGATTCTCATGGTCGTTTGGGTGGTTGGGGGTAGGTGCACAGCTGTCATCACTGCTGTCAATGCTGATGGGGGTATTGGTGGTCATGATGTGTGATTTTTGGTCTTCTTCCCTCTTGTCATGATCCTTTTATCCTAGTTCACAGTCTTTTTTAGGAAGTGGTCTAGAGCTTGCTGCGCATTCCCCAGTTCCTTCTCTTTGATCCATGTATTCTCTTCATGTCCGTATCCTTTTCATTTGACCAGGAATAGCATTCCCCTCCCTTGTTTCTTCCTTTTTAGGATCTCTTCTATCTCATACTCTTCTTCATTATTTATGATTTCAGGGGGTGGTGGCAATGGTCACTCTTGTATCTTGAAACGGGGTCCTTTGTAGGGCATGAGCAGTGTTTCATTGAATACGGGGTGCATCAGCTGCCATAATGCTGGGAGTTCCAGGTGATATGCTAAGGCTCCTTTCTTTTCAACCACTTTGAACAATCCATATCAGAGTGCTGATAGCTTCTTTGATGGTCAATTGACTGTGATATTGGTGGCTTCAAGCCATACTCTATCCCCTTTCTTGTATTCACAGGCTGGTCTTCGCCTTGCATCATAATTGTCTTTAGCTCATGTTTGTGCATACTGCAGTGCAGCATTTGCTTCTTTCTGTATTTGGTTCATTCTTTTGATGAAGTCCTTTGCTGCCAGGTTATTCCCTTCTGTCATCTGTGATTCTCCCTTCCAGGGGTGCATTCCATAGTTGAGGTAAAATGGTGTCTCCTTTGTTCCCTGGTGCTCTTTGTCATTGTACTGGTATTCTGCAATTGCTATCCATTCTGCCCAATTGTCCTGTAAGTTGTTTGTGAAACTTCTGAGGAAGGCTTCTGTTTCTTGATGGGATCGTTCCACCTATCCATCTGTCTGTGGGTGATAGGCCGTTGATAAATTTTGCTTTGTTCTGAGTAATTTTAGAAGTGCTGTCATGAATCACACTGTGAATTGGGGTCCTCAATCACTGATGATCTTTTGTGGGATTCCATGAAGCTGCCACACATTGTCTCGATATAGTCGTGCAAGACCTTCTGCTATGAGTTCAGTCTTTGTGGGAACTAGGTGGATCATCTTGGTTAGGCAGTCTGTGACTGTGGCAATGGCATTAAAGCTGTTCAAGCTGGGTAGCGGTCCTATGAGATCTACTCCAATATCTTCCCATGGTTGCTGTGGGACCTCGTATGGGTGTAGGGGTGCATGTTTCTTTTGTCGGATGATTTTGTTTTGCTGACATGTTTTGCATCCATTGACATACTTCTTGATGTCCATTAGCATTGATGGCCACCAATAGGTGCAGTTTATGAGCTTGTACATGTGGTATTGTCCTGGATGTCCTCCAATGGGTGTGTCATGGTATTCAAACATGATGTCTTCCTTCAGTTTGTTGTCTGGAGGAATATAGATTTTTCCTCCTATGTATATGATGTGGTCTTCTTCTGTGAACCAGTGTGGTTTTTCCTTCAGTCCTGTTATTATGATTGTCTCTCTCTATGTGCATTGTCAAATTTGTTCTATCCTTGAGGATTCGATCATCATGATTCCTCTTATTTGTATTGCCTCATTATTTTCTGCTTCTTCTTTTCATGAGTGTTCGTCCTCAAACATCATAAATTTGAAGTCTCATTCATTATTCTCTTCCAGATGTCGAATGAATGCTGCTTCTTTGATCATTTGTATGTCATCCTTTTCTGCTAGGTTTTCTTCATATCCTGCCATCTGTGACAGGACATCTGCTTTTCCATTGGCCTTTCCTAGTATGTGTCGTAGTTCATAGTCATATTCCTGTAATTTCAGGTACCAGCCGATCTGTCTCGAATTGAGTCACTGTGGCTTCCGGAAATATGATAGGTTTTTGTGATCAGTTAATATTTTGAACTTCTCTCAAGCTTCAAGGAGGTATTGTCTCCATGTCTTTAGTGCGACCATTATCACAAGAAGTTCCTTGTCATAGATTTTATAGTTTTGCTCCACTGGGGTCATGCATCTCGAAATGAATGCAATTGGGTGCCATAGTCCTTTCTGCTATTGTGATAGTACCGCTCTGATGGCATATCCTAAGGCGTCTGTTTTGACTCGGAATTTTCCTTCTGTTTGTGGTAGTGCTAGAATGGGTGCTGAGGTTATATGTCAAATCAGCTCTTTGAAAGCATCCTGTTGCTTGTCTGTTCACTGGAATGTTTTGTTTCCAGTCAACTCCATCAGGGGTTTAGCGACCTTTGCATATCCCTTGATGAATCATCAGTAGAAGTTTGTGAATCCCAAGAACTTTTGTAGTTCTTTCTTCGTCTTTGGGGTTGGCCAGGATTGTATGGCTGTGATCTTCTCTGGTTCCATTTCTACCTTCCCTTCTCCTATGATGTATCCTAGTACTGGGACTTTTGATGATTTCCAGATGCATTTCGGTCCTTTGATGAATAAGTCGTTCTTGTTCAGTATTTCCATGACCTCTATGGTGTTCTTTTGGAGTTCCTCTCATGTTCGTCCGATGATCATGATGTTGTCCATATAGATTATGCATACTCTTCTTCGTATTTGGTCTTGGAAGAGGCTTGCCATCATTCAGCTGAATGTGCCTGGTGCATTGCACTGTTCAAAGTACATAACTGTCAGTTCAAAGAGTCCTCTTGCTGTTAGGAAGGCTGCCTTCCATTCATTCCCTTTCTAGATGTATATGTTATTGTATCTCCAGATAATGTCAATCTTGCTAAAATACTTTGCTTCCTGTAGTATGTTGAGGAGTTTGCTGATGCATGGTAATGGGAATTTGTCTTTAACCATATATTTGTTTATTTCCTAGTAGTCTTGGATTAGTCATTTGCTTCTGTCCTTCTTGTTGCAAAAGAAACAGGATGCTGCATAAGGTGATTTTGATGGGCATATCTTTCTTGTTCTTAGTCCTTCTTTGACAAAGGCATCTAGTTCCTCTAGTTTCTTCTGTGTCATTGGGTAGACCTTGCTCAGTATCATTTTGGGTGCATCTTTTGTTAAGTTTATCTCATGGTCCCACTCTTTATAGTCTGGTAAGTGATCAAAGTTCTTCTCCTCCAAAAGATGTTTAAATCTAGTCAGATATGGGAGTATCTGAGTTCTCATCTTGTCACTGGCTGTGGTTTTCACTGGTTTGGCCACCTTCTGTATCTTGATTGTTTGGTGATTTATCTTGCATCTTTTGAGGCATCTATTAAAGATGATTTCTTCTGTCCTCCATTTGTATTATGGACGTCATTCAAAGAACCCTTCAATGTCTTATCTTATCTTCCCAATATCTCTTATCTCCCCCATCATGCTACACAGCATGCAGCCATTGAGTCACTTTTCTAGTCATTCTGAGTCATCTCCTTCCAGTCTTACTCATCCACAGTCTACAGCATTGCACAGCCCATGGTCCATGCTCAAGTACTGTAATGTATATAAGGACTTCCAGATGTACCAGTAACACTAGGCTTAATATTTCTTTTGCCATTGTCTCAAGACCACTCTCGCACTTAGTCTGCCTGAGTCCTTTTGAGATTCGTCTAGCCTAATAAGATATTAAGCCTTGTCGAGACTCACTCAGACTCACACATGCACTACGTCACACTTTATCAAAGATTTGATCAACATTCAATAACAAGCAGTTGCCGATCCAGTGAACACTAGTATGAGTGATGAAAGCACTTGGCTCAGAGAAGTAGACCAGACATTGCAGTCCATGCCATTTGCAGAGACAGTCCATGCCACCTGCAGAGACACTAGCAATCCAAACAAATGGAAGAGAGAGTGCATGCCTACACCAAGTAGCGATAATGAAGAACAGGCATTTCTGAGAGAGTTTGCCTTCACCACTACAGATGAACCTGCTGAGATCCTTAGCAAAGGAGCAGCACAACTCATTGCAGAACTTTTCCTAGAAGGAGAATATGGGATAAGCCCAGAAGAGCTATGGTCAGACCAGAATCTTCTTGCTAAAGAAGAGGACAAACCTATCCACAAGAAAATGAAAGAAGAATGAACACAAGCCTGGGACTTCAGGTGACAACAGATTGAGAACTATAATCACTGAACACAGGAAGAAGACATACTGATACAGAGAGGGCATGATGCACAGAGCATATGACAGAACTAACAAGAATGATACCAAAGTCAGAGACACACAGGAACGAAACTGACAAACCCCTTCAGAGGACCAACCTGCTGAAGCACAGCATAAGGAGAGAATTGCACTACCATGGCAAAAGTAAGCAATAGCAACTGGGATGAATACTATCAGTGGAGGGAGCAAAAAGGATTACTAAAGACAAACAGACTGACTGCTGCAGAGTGGGCTGATTTCAAACAAGCTTGTAGAACTGCAGGAGTCGATCTAGACTACTGGAAAGAGCAAAGAGAGGAACAAAGACAGAAACAGCTCCAAGAACAGCAAGCCCAAATACAAGTATAACAGACCCAAGTATAGCAGACCCAGGAACAGGAGAACTAAGACCAAGACAATGATGAAGAAACTCCCTAAAGGATGATGACAGAATACAAGAGAATCATTGCTGATCTGAAATCCTTCACAGGAGATCGAATGGCCTTTGACATTTGGTGGAGGAAGATGAAACTTTACATAACTGCACATGGAGACCTCATGGATACACAGAAGATTGGAGTGGTCCTGTCTAGAATGACTGATGGACTAGGAGCCCACTGGGCATCAAAGAAGATTGACACCACTACCAATCAAAGCACATGGACTGACTTTATAACCAAGATAGAAACACGATTCAGCAATGTCATGTCACTGTCACAAGTAGGAAGCAAACTATTCAATATCAGATAGGAAAACCAACCCATCGATGAATTTCTGGATGAATTCATAGACCTCACAGGAAAAGCAGGAATGACAGGAATAGCCCCTTATTTCCTACTTAAGAAGAGCTTAAACTAAAGGATAACAGAAGCTGTATACTCGATCTCCACACTTCTAATGGATGGAGATGAATATATCAAGACAGTTCAAGCAATTGGAGGAAACATCGATAAATACAGGAATGTGATGAGAGGAGAATTCACAAGCAATCAGTGCAAGCCTGGAAATCCAAGCTGAGGAGCAGGACAGGCCATGGAAGTCAACAAAGTACAAAGCAATAACTGGTTCAATTGCAATAAACCAGGACACCTCTCACGAAACTGCCCAGAACTATAAAAGGGAGCAGCAAACATCACATGTTTCAACTGTGGCTTGAAAGAACACTATGCATGGAACTGCAAGAAGAAGAAGAAAGGAAAATCCTGAGTCAGAGAAGTGAAAGAAGAAGAAGGAGAGGATGAAGAAGATAAGGATGAGGAAAGCTCTGACAAAGAGGGTTTTGTCGAAGGGTCTGACTAGGAGGTGCTAAATCGCGACCCATACAACTAAAACAGACTCACTTCAATACCAGATATAGATTATCCCATACTCTAAAATACACCATTTGTGCCAGGCAATCTGAAGCACCAAGGAAAACCATCTGAAGTGACAAACTACCAAAAGGGAAAGAACTTGCAGTACCAGCCAGAATATGAATATGAAAAGGAATAGCAATGATAACACTAGAAGTCAATAGCGGAGCAGACAGGACCTGCATCAACACTACAATAGTAGCAAAAATAGGGCTGAAGACATGATGAATCAAGAAGATTCCAATCATAAATGCAGACAGGTCACCCAACCGCCAGAAAACAGCAGACCAAGTAGCAGAGGTCCACATCGATATTAAAGGATACAAGGAGCATATGGAAGCCATCGTACTTGATATTGGAAAGACTGATATGCTACTAGGACATGACTGGCTTGTCTACTACAATCCAACACAGATGCCCTAAAATGTGCAAGATAAATCACCAAACAATCAAGATACAGAAGGTAGCTGAACCAGTAAAAACCACAGCCAGTGACAAGACAGGAACCCAGATACCCCCATATCTGATCAGATTCAAACACCTCTTCAAGGAGAAGAACTTTGATCGTTTACCAGATCACAAAGAATGGGACCACAAAATAAACTTAATGAAAGATGCACCCAAAACAATACTGAGCAAGGTCTATCCAATGACGCAGAAGAAACTAGAGGAACTAGATGCCTTTATCGAAGAAGGGCTAAGAATAGAAAAGATATGCCTATCAAAATCACCTTACATAGCACTCTGCTTCTTTTGCAATAAGAAGGATAAAAGCAAACAACTCATCCAAGACTATCTGTTATAGACATCACCCAAAGGACCATTCAATTTCTTATCTTATCTTTTCCATATCCCTTATCTTCCCCATCATGCTGCACAGTATGCAGCCATCAAGTCATCTCACTTCCCTAGTCACTCTGAGTCATC
The DNA here is from genome assembly GCA_011319805.1 of Macrocybe gigantea. Lineage (NCBI taxonomy): Eukaryota > Fungi > Basidiomycota > Agaricomycetes > Agaricales > Callistosporiaceae > Macrocybe > Macrocybe gigantea. The sequence goes on from SJRY01000107.1 coordinate 17,908, forward strand.
TCCTTCCAGTCTTACTTATCCACAGTCCACAGCATTGCATAGCCCATGGTCCGTGCTTGAGTACTGTAATGTATATAAGGACTTCCAGATGTACCAGTAGCACTAGGCTTAATATTCCTTTTGCCATTGTCTCAAGACTACTCTCGCACTTAGTCTGCCTGAGTCCTTTTGAGATTTATCTAGCCTAACACCTTTCAGAGAACCAACCCACTGAAGCATAGCCTAAGGAGAAACCTGAACAACTATAGTAAAAGTAAGCAAAAGTAACTAGAACAAATACTATTGATAGAGAGAGTGGAAAGAATTACTGGAAATAAAAGAACCAACTACTATAGAGTAGGCTGATTTTGAACAAGCCTGCAACATTTCTAAAATCAACCTAGACTATTAGAAAGAATAAAAAGAGGAGCAAAGATAGAAACAGATCCAAGAGCAGCAAGCTCAAGTACAACAAATTCAAGAACAGCAGAATTAAGGACAAAGTGATAATCAGAAAACTCTCCAAAGAATGATAACAGAATATAAAGGAATTATTACTAATCTAAAATTCTTTATAGAAGATCAAATATAGCCTTCGACATTTGGTGCAGGAAGATGAAACTATATGTGAATGCATATGAAAATCTTACTAATGAACAAAAGATCAGAGCAGTCCTATCAAGGATGGCTGACAGACTAAGAGCCCACTGGGCATCAAAAAAAATTAACACTACTACTAATGTGGATATATAGGCTGACTTTGTAATCCAAATTGAAGCATGATTCAGCAATGTCATGTCACTGTTATAAGCAGAGAGCAAGTTGTTCAATATCAGATAGAGAAACCAACCCATCAATGAATTCTTAGATAAATTCATAAATCTTATAAGAAAGCAGAAGTAATGGAAATAGCACCCTGTTTTCTACTTGAGAAGAGCTTAAATTGATAAACAGGAGATGCAGTATACTCAGTCTCTGTACTTCCAGCAAATAGAGATAAGTACATCAAGACAGTTCAAGCAATTAGTTAAAATATCAACAAATATAGAAATGTAATGAGAGGAGAATTTGCAAACAATCAGTGTAAACCTGAAAACTTGAGCTGAGGATTAGAACAAGTAATAGAAGTCAATAAAGTAAAGAGCAACAACTGCTTCAACTATAACAAACTAGGATACCTCTCATGAAACTGCTCCAAACTATGAAGAGAAGCAGCAAACATCACATGTTTCAATTGCAGTCTAAAGGGATATTATATATGAAACTGCATTAGCAAAATATCTATAACATTATTTGACAATATGAACAATATATAATTCAGACAAATTTGTATAGCAATATATTATAATATACATAAGATATATACTATTTTTATAAGAACTATACAATATAATACATTTCTATTTGGTGGGCTACAATTATAATTTGACATTATATATACTTGCTAAAAGTGATGGACATTGCTATATTTGGATACAATAGTAATCAACATACAATATGTCCTATCTGTAGCATGTTGCAAATACATACCCTTCAAGTTGTTAGACTAGATAAATCTCAAAAGGACTCAGGCAGACTAAGTGCGAGAGTAGTCTTGAGACAATGGCAAAAGGAATATTAAGCCTAGTGCTACTGGTACATCTGGAAGTCCTTATATACATTACAGTACTCAAGCACGGACCATGGGCTATGCAATGCTGTGGACTGTGGATAAGTAAGACGAAGGAAGATGACTCAGAGTGACTAGGGAAGTGAGATGACTTGATGGCTGCATACTGTGCAGCATGATGGGGAAGATAAGGGATATGGAAAAGATAAGATAAGAAATTGAATGGTCCTTTGGGTGATGTCTATAACAGATAGTCTTGGATGAGTTGTTTGCTTTTATCCTTCTTATTGCAAAAGAAGCAGAGTGCTATGTAAGGTGATTTTGATAGGCATATCTTTTCTATTCTTAGCCCTTCTTCGATAAAGGCATCTAGTTCCTCTAGTTTCTTCTGCGTCATTGGATAGACCTTGCTCAGTATTGTTTTGGGTGCATCTTTCATTAAGTTTATTTTGTGGTCCCATTCTTTGTGATCTGGTAAACGATCAAAGTTCTTCTCCTTGAAGAGGTGTTTGAATCTGATCAGATATGGGGGTATCTGGGTTCCTGTCTTGTCACTGGCTGTGGTTTTTACTGGTTCAGCTACCTTCTGTATCTTGATTGTTTGGTGATTTATCTTGCACATTTTAGGGCATCTGTGTTGGATTGTAGTAGACAAGCCAGTCATGTCCTAGTAGCATATCAGTCTTTCCAATATCAAGTACGATGGCTTCCATATGCTCCTTGTATCCTTTAATATCGATGTGGACCTCTGCTACTTGGTCTGCTGTTTTCTGGCGGTTGGGTGACCTGTCTGCATTTATGATTGGAATCTTCTTGATTCATCATGTCTTCAGCCCTATTTTTGCTACTATTGTAGTGTTGATGCAGGTCCTGTCTGCTCCGCTATTGACTTCTAGTGTTATCATTGCTATTCCTTTTCATATTCATATTCTGGCTGGTACTGCAAGTTCTTTCCCTTTTGGTAGTTTGTCACTTCAGATGGTTTTCCTTGGTGCTTCAGATTGCCTGGCACAAATGGTGTATTTTAGAGTATGGGATAATCTATATCTGGTATTGAAGTGAGTCTGTTTTAGTTGTATGGGTCGCGATTTAGCACCTCCTAGTCAGACCCTTCGACAAAACCCTCTTTGTCAGAGCTTTCCTCATCCTTATCTTCTTCATCCTCTCCTTCTTCTTCTTTCACTTCTCTGACTCAGGATTTTCCTTTCTTCTTCTTCTTGCAGTTCCATGCATAGTGTTCTTTCAAGCCACAGTTGAAACATGTGATGTTTGCTGCTCCCTTTTATAGTTCTGGGCAGTTTCGTGAGAGGTGTCCTGGTTTATTGCAATTGAACCAGTTATTGCTTTGTACTTTGTTGACTTCCATGGCCTGTCCTGCTCCTCAGCTTGGATTTCCAGGCTTGCACTGATTGCTTGTGAATTCTCCTCTCATCACATTCCTGTATTTATCGATGTTTCCTCCAATTGCTTGAACTGTCTTGATATATTCATCTCCATCCATTAGAAGTGTGGAGATCGAGTATACAGCTTCTGTTATCCTTTAGTTTAAGCTCTTCTTAAGTAGGAAATAAGGGGCTATTCCTGTCATTCCTGCTTTTCCTGTGAGGTCTATGAATTCATCCAGAAATTCATCGATGGGTTGGTTTTCCTATCTGATATTGAATAGTTTGCTTCCTACTTGTGACAGTGACATGACATTGCTGAATCGTGTTTCTATCTTGGTTATAAAGTCAGTCCATGTGCTTTGATTGGTAGTGGTGTCAATCTTCTTTGATGCCCAGTGGGCTCCTAGTCCATCAGTCATTCTAGACAGGACCACTCCAATCTTCTGTGTATCCATGAGGTCTCCATGTGCAGTTATGTAAAGTTTCATCTTCCTCCACCAAATGTCAAAGGCCATTCGATCTCCTGTGAAGGATTTCAGATCAGCAATGATTCTCTTGTATTCTGTCATCATCCTTTAGGGAGTTTCTTCATCATTGTCTTGGTCTTAGTTCTCCTGTTCCTGGGTCTGCTATACTTGGGTCTGTTATACTTGTATTTGGGCTTGCTGTTCTTGGAGCTGTTTCTGTCTTTGTTCCTCTCTTTGCTCTTTCCAGTAGTCTAGATCGACTCCTGCAGTTCTACAAGCTTGTTTGAAATCAGCCCACTCTGCAGCAGTCAGTCTGTTTGTCTTTAGTAATCCTTTTTGCTCCCTCCACTGATAGTATTCATCCCAGTTGCTATTGCTTACTTTTGCCATGGTAGTGCAATTCTCTCCTTATGCTGTGCTTCAGCAGGTTGGTCCTCTGAAGGGGTTTGTCAGTTTCGTTCCTGTGTGTCTCTGACTTTGGTATCATTCTTGTTAGTTCTGTCATATGCTCTGTGCATCATGCCCTCTCTGTATCAGTATGTCTTCTTCCTGTGTTCAGTGATTATAGTTCTCAATCTGTTGTCACCTGAAGTCCCAGGCTTGTGTTCATTCTTCTTTCATTTTCTTGTGGATAGGTTTGTCCTCTTCTTTAGCAAGAAGATTCTGGTCTGACCATAGCTCTTCTGGGCTTATCCCATATTCTCCTTCTAGGAAAAGTTCTGCAATGAGTTGTGCTGCTCCTTTGCTAAGGATCTCAGCAGGTTCATCTGTAGTGGTGAAGGCAAACTCTCTCAGAAATGCCTGTTCTTCATTATCGCTACTTGGTGTAGGCATGCACTCTCTCTTCCATTTGTTTGGATTGCTAGTGTCTCTGCAGGTGGCATGGACTGTCTCTGCAAATGGCATGGACTGCAATGTCTGGTCTACTTCTCTGAGCCAAGTGCTTTCATCACTCATACTAGTGTTCACTGGATCGGCAACTGCTTGTTATTGAATGTTGATCAAATCTTTGATAAAGTGTGACGTAGTGCATGTGTGAGTCTGAGTGAGTCTCGACAAGGCTTAATATCTTATTAGGCTAGACGAATCTCAAAAGGACTCAGGCAGACTAAGTGCGAGAGTGGTCTTGAGACAATGGCAAAAGAAATATTAAGCCTAGTGTTACTGGTACATCTGGAAGTCCTTATATACATTACAGTACTTGAGCACGGACCATGGGCTGCACAATGCTATGGACTGCAGATGAGTAAGACTAGAAAGAGATGACTCAGAATGACTAGGGAAGTGAAATGACTCAATGGCTGCATGCTGCACAGCATGATGGGGGAGATAAGGAATATGGGAAAGATAAGATAAGAAATTGAATGGTCCTTTGGGTGATGTCCATAACAAAAGGATTTGGTGGATTCATTTCTATGTATTTCTAGCTTTGGTAATATTCTTATTGGCCTTGTTGTATGCTTTGTACTTTGTGCTCTCCCTATATCAATATGTCTTCTTCTTATATTCAGTAGTTGTAGTTCTTAATCTGTTATTGTCTGAAGTTTTAAACTTGCATTTGTTCCTCTTTTGTTTTCTTACAAACAGGTTTGTCCTCTTCTTTGGCAAGAGGATTCTAGTCTGACTATAGCTCTTTTGAGCTTATCTCATATTCTCCTTCTAGGAAGAGTTCTGCAATAAACTATGCTGCTCTGTTACTGAAGATCTCAGGGGTTCATCTATAGTGGTGAATGTTACAGATACTATCCAATGGACTATTTAATTTCCTTATCTTATCTTTCTTTCCCCTTGTTATTTATCACACAGCCTTGTACAGTGCGCAGCCTCTCGAGTCATCTCCTTCCCCTAGTCATCCTGAATCACTCTCTGCTAGTTTTACTCATCTATAGTCTATAGCATTGCACAGTCCATGGTCCATGCTCATGTACTGTAACATATATAAGAACTCCCAGATGTACCAGTAGCACTAGGCTTAATATTCCTTTTGCGATTGTCTCAAGACCACTCTCATACTTAGTCTGCCTGAGTCCTTTTGAGATTCATCTAGCCTAATAGTGAAAGCAAACTTTCTCAGAAATGCTTGCTCTTTGTTATTGCTATTTGATATAGGCATATACTCTCTCTTCTACTTGTTTGGATTGCTAGTATCTCTGCAGATGACATGGATTGTCTCTGTAAATAGCATGAACTGCAATGTCTGGTCTACTTCTTTAAGCCAGGTGCTTTCATTATTTGTACTAGTACTCACTAGATTGGTGACTACTTGCCATCAAATATTAATCAAGTCTTTAATAAAGCATGATATAGTATATGTGAGTCTGAGTGAGTCTCAATGAAGCTTAATATCTTGTTAGGCTAGATGAATCTCAAAGAACTCAGATAGACTAAGTATGAGAGCAGTTTGAGATAAAAGAAATATCAAGCCTAGTGCTACTGGTACATTCAGAGGGTCTTATATATATATAGTACATGAGCACAAATCATGGACTATGCAATGCTGTAGGCTGCAGATGAGTAAGGCTAGTGAGAAATAACTTAGAGTGACTAGAAAGAGAATGACTCAAAGGACTGCACACTGTGCAAGGCTATGTAATAAGAAGATAGGGGATGGGGAAAAAATGAAATGAATATAGAAGAAAGCAAGTGCTGTACTACAGTATGCATAAATATGAGCTAAAGATAATTATAATGCCAAGGGCAAACCAGTCTATGAATATAAAAAGAAAGATAGAGTCTGGCTGGAAGCCACTAATATTGCAGTCAATTGACCATCAAAGAAGTTATCAGCACTCTGATACAGACCATTCAAAGTGATCAAAAAGAAGAGCACCTCAGCATACTACTTAGAACTTCCAATCTCATAGCAGCTGATATACTCTATATTCAATGAAATACTACTTATGCTATATAAGAGATCTTATTTTAAGATACAAAAATGTCTGACACTACCACCTTCTGAAATTATAAATAATGAAGAATACAAAGTAGAAGAAATCCTGAAAAGAAAGAAACAAGAAAGAGAAATACTGTTTTTAGTCAAATAGAAAGGATATGAATATAAAGAGAATATATAAGTCAAGGAAAAGAACTGTGAAATGTGCAGCAAGCTCTGGACCACTTCTAAAAAAGACTATAGACTAGAATAAAAGAACTACAATAAGAGGAAAGAAAGCAAGAAATTGCATATTATGATTACTAATACTACTGATGCCTCCATTGGCATTATTAGCAGCAATGATATCCATGCACCTATTCCAAACAATCCAGTGATCTTGAGAATCTGATAAAGACTCTCAATGCTAGTGATTTTATAGACCCTCTCACTATCATACTTGGCACCTACTTGCACTATGACATGATGATCTGCACCTATCTCTAGTTAGGATAAACCCTTAATGGGACTGAACCTATAACATCTGAGTATATTGTCCTCTGCAAGATGATGAACCTCCTCTGTACTGAAAACTAATGACTAAAACTCCTTGCCACCACTCTATATTATATCTGTGCCTATAATAAAGAACTCATTTACATATAAGCACCTCATGCAGCATCTGTATAGGAGAGCAATAATAGGTGAGCAGCTAGATTAGAAGGTTTTTACAAGAATGTGAATCTGAAGAGAAGGTGATGTTATAAATGCCCAACAAACCTTATAATTTCTTATTTTATCTCCCTCCTCCCTGCCTCTTATCTTCTTATTACACAGCACTATGCAGCATGCAGTCTGTCAAGTCATCTCCCATTCTAGTCACTCTAAATTATTCCTTACTAGTCTTACTCATCTGCAGTCTATAGCATTGTGCAGTTCATAGTCTGTACTCTTGTACCATACATATACATATAAGACCTCTAGATGTACCAGTAGCACTAGGCTTAATATTCCTTTACCATCATCTCAAACTGCTCTCACATGTAGTCTCCTTTCTAGCCAAACTATGGAAGGGCAACCACCAACCTCAGTATAGCAAACCATAGATCATACTATAGGATTGAAAGTGAAGCAATGAATATTCTAGAAGGGAAACTATAGACAATGTCAAGGAAAGAAAAACTCAGTGGCATGAAGCCAACAAAGCATCAGATGCATACTGATCTGGGCTCAACAGGTGTCTGAAGTGTAGAGGTAGAGATTATACAGAAAGTAAATATAGCCTTTGGCCATGCACTATCAGACTGCTGATGGAGTAGAAGAGGAGCAAAGGGCATAATGTATTGCAGAATGACTGGCAGGGCAATCTGAAGCCATGACACAATAAGAAGCCAATCCCTGTAAAGAGAAGATGAGTGAGCATTAGTAAACTGTGGCATAAGGAAAGTAAAATGGAGTGAAAAGGCAGAGGTGACATGCGACTGTGCATATGACTAAGCAGCTCATGAATCAGGGTAAAGGCAGAGTCCAGTGAAAGGAGCTTTTCTGGAGGCCTCTGTGGAGATGCTGACCAACTTCATTCCCATGCCAGACCTCGGCTTGGTGCTTTTGATAAGCAGATGCTGAGTAAAGAGGATGGCACTGGCACGGGAATGTCTCACCTTCTCTTGCTTTCCTTCGCACTCCATTGTTGTCAAGCGAGAGCAGTGAGTTGGGCCTCGAATGATCTCAGGAGACAAAACTTACATTCCAGAACAGCCCTTCAGCACTGTCAGAAATACACCTCTGGGTTATCAGGCTGTTCTATAGTGTAAGCTTTTAACCTCTGTTGCCTTGCAATAACTTATCTCTTTGTAACTAGTTCTACTCTTTAAATTAATTTTTTCTCATCAATCTCACTGCATCATTTCTTTATTTTCGCTCGCCCTCCCTCTGCACCCTTGTATTATTATGCTACTTCTTGTTTAGTCTATGTTCCATACCCATTCCGCTCTGTTGCCAATAAAATGGGGGGTCAGGTGACCTCCGTTCTCGCTACTGCCTTGTCACAGGTGCAGAGGTATGAGTGGAGCCCCTGCTTTGTACTAACAATTATTGAATACTATGCATCATAACCATCTGTTCTCATTCCCCGAGTGTTCACACCTCACCCACCTTGGCATATTTCCACATAGCCAACATTGTTAATACTGATTTACTACTATAATTACTATATTTCACTCCTGAATCCAGCTCTATTCCTCATCACCAAAGGCCATTGCAATACTTGTATACTTCAAAACATAAAATAATTCTATTATTGGCTTTTTGCATGAATGCCATTCTGCTTCAAATATAACTCTTGTTGCCTTTGCCCTCTGTATCTCTTGCCAACTCTGATAATTTCTTTAGGTTCAAGATCAGCAAAAAATGACTTGCAAACAACTTCTATAATATAGCAGCCAATGAAATCAGCCACCATGGTAAGAGTGAGTCGAATTTTAAACTATTAAAATTTGTATCAGAAATCTGGCGAAAAAGTATAATAAAGCCATACTGAATTTGCCATCTCAACAATTTGGAGCCATCTGTTGAGCTCGGGCATGAAATCTGTGGCCCCAGAAAATGCAACAGCACTTGCACCAACAAGACCCCACCATAGTGCAGAATTTTCCCGTATGCCCTCGCGAAATGGGCGGCCCTGATGAATGAGAATTAGCTCTGCTCATTTGGATTGACAAGCAGTATACCTGGAAGTTGATAGTAAATGTTGAAACTTGTTGCGAAAGACCCAGAAGGTAGATTGCTGTATTCAGAAGGTTTGGCTCAAACTTGGCTTCTAAGTCGATGGGTCCACGTCTGCATGATTTAGCTACCAGACATCAATATGCGAAAACAATCACTCACTCCTCATATTGGTAAGATAGGTTGGTGATATAGACCAATGATAAAATGTGCAAAGCAAACTGTAACAGCACGGAAAGCAGGACATAGAGATTGAAGATATTTCCAAGTGGTCTCTCCCTCGAGAGTTTTTCGACAGGCTGAAAATGCATCAGTAACGTAAACTTCAGAAAAATAATGCCTGACCTTGGCTCGAGATATGCACAAGAAACACACTGACATGAGCATACCTGTAACAGTGATTTGATAATCACCAAATTTAACTCCGTCCAGGTATTGCACACTCAGGCTATAGGCAGTGATCAGACAGTTGAGGGCCAAAATTTTGTACATTTGAATCGTTGCAACCAATGTACAACGGCCCTGGCGGATGATGTGCGTGACTGATACTCTGTCAGGAGTGAGCGGGATGGAAAGAAATGGTCAACATACTAGCTGAGACATGTGATAACTTTGATGTAAACGGCGCGGCGCAAGAAGCATCACCAAGCTTGATCTTGGGTACTTCGTCTTCACCTTCTAATTCAGCCATCTTATCCGTAATGGCAGCAAGGTCGAACTTGATCATATGTTAAAGTCTACCTCAAAACTATAAAACATCAACTCACTTTTTCCATAGGGTTCCTTTGACGGGCAACCTGTAGATCTGCCGCGACTTGTTGTTGAGCTCGAACAGCGTCGGGCAGAAGATGTGCAATCGCCGGCGGCACTGGAGGGGGAGGCTGACCAAAGCGAGCAGAAATCTTTAACTGGCTTTCATATACTTTCTTGATGCGCTCCTGCTTTTGCCGTTCAGCGATTTTTTGCAAGTCTTCTGCGGTGCCATCAAGAAGAGCGACGCCAACGTGAGCATGTTTCAGAGCACCGACATCATTAGTTCCATCGCCAGCCATTAAAGTGATGTAACCAAGCGTCTTCAATGATGTGAGGATCTGTTCCTTCTGAACCGGAGAAACACGAGCGTAAACCCATGTGTGGCGGATAAGATCATGCCAACTCGGTTGCTTCACTAGTTGTTTCATCGCAGCTCCCGTAACACAGATGTCATAATCCTCGAACAATGAACGGTCGAGGGGTTGTGTGGGATCAATAGATATCACTTTGCTTTCATCGACGGTACGCCAGACGAGCTCTAAAGGGTAGTTAAATGGAATGCACTAATTCAATTTTAGGTCTGGTCTACCTGTTTCGTCCTTCGAGCCATCCTTGATATCCAATATCAAGGCTTCACGGTCCATGATTTCCACCTCACGAGCAACGTGTATCGCAGTCAGGGGATTGTCACCTGTAATCATTACACACTATATAAATCAGCTGAGGGCAAGAACCACTCAATTACGAATTGGATTTACTCGATGAGAAGAATCAGATAGCATCTTGATGGCCTCAACTGCATCGGGTTTAAGAGGGCACTGGAAGACAAGGAATCCTGCGAAAGTGAGCTTGCTTTCAATTTGATCTCTGGGCAGCTTGTTGATCTACGGTCCGTATTTAGATGTTTGAATGAAGCTGGCGGATATATTAACCAACCTTTTCCGTTCCTATAGAGTCCATCTCTTTCATTGCCAAGGCCAAGACACGGCTACCCCTGCGAGTGAACCACTTGTATGTATCATCGTACTCTTCAGGAACCACATGTAGCATGTTCCTTATGGTTTCTGGTGCACCTTTAACAGCCGCCACAGTTTTGCCACTTGGTAACGTGGAGACAGTCGACATGCGTTTCAAAGCAGAGGAGAATTGAAAACGCCTTCGGATGAGTAATTCTGTGCGATGGGAAGCGGCTGTGCTCAACGGTGCAACAGTGTCTCCTGCACAGTGTCAGAAAAGAGTGAAACACTTGTCGAAGAATAAATGTACCCTTTCCCAAGACCCAACCCAGAGCTTCTATAGTAATCTTTTCCATGGGATCTCCAACAATCGTCCCGTCGTCGAGCTTGACAAGAGCATGTGCAGCGGCTAAACAAAGGGTGGTTTCTCTCGGCGCTTCTCTTACGTTGATGAGATGCTTTGAGTCGTGAGGGCTACAAACCTGTCATTCTGTCTATTCACAATTAGCGCTGTGTAACTTACTCGATGCCAGCAACACCTTCCAATACAAGATTCTCAGCAGTAATTGTCCCAGTCTTGTCGAAGCAGCAGACGTCGACTCGGCCAGCATAAGGAATCCGGAAAGGCTCCGTACAAAAAATGGCTGAGAATACGTTCAGAGACGTGAGACGTTGGGAATTACGACTGACGGACCAAATTTAGAGAGTGCAACAAGAGATGCGTTCACGGCAAGGGATAGTTCCATTGGCAGTTCTGGAGGAACGACGCTGGTGATTATTAGGATGCAGTCCAGAATAAGCTTCGATTTCTTGAGTCCCCTTTCGATACCTGATCGAATTATCTCAGTGAATTCAGATAGTCTGCAGATATCCAAATATTACTCACCCTTCACCCATACGTACCAACTCGCGGCAATGGCAAATATAAGAAGGAACCCAATGAATAGGAATGACTCCATATTGTTGGCAGAGACTCGTTCTGTTGAAAATATCATGGTTCGGACTAACTGACCCTGGGCGGTCCCAAAGCCTGTTCGCAAGACTACGCCGATACAACCTCCGTCAGGACTCTTTATTACCGCATCTTCTAGAAGAACTTCAACATGAAATTGCATGCGCAGTGAATGACCCTCACCGGAACTTGCAGCCTGTAAGATCTTCGTTCCACTAAATAAAACTACATTCTTGTGCGATCCATCAACGTCGAGCCGTTCCGCAGGATCCAGTAACTGGATAGACTCCTTTAATAACGGAGTGGATTCACCGGAAAGCATGGCCTCGTTGACGATGCACGTGCCATGCACAAGAAGGATATCCGCCGGGACAATAGTTTCGGTCTGGCGACGAGCTTAGGAGACACAACTCAGCCTCATAATATTATTGGTCACCGCTTTAGGATAAGACATACCGACAGAGATAACATCGCCAGGAAGGAGCGCGTCTGTCTGCACTTCTCGCCATTTGCCATCCCGGAAACACTGTATGGAATACGGAGCAATAGACATGGTCCGAAATTCGGTCAACGTCCGCAACCGCTGGAAAAAGAGGTTAGATCTTGCGATAGACCTTTGAAGAATGCCTTACCTGCCAAACAACAGTGCATTCAAATACCACCAGCATAAACAGAGTGAAAAGACTGTAATACCAGTATTCATCCATACACCACAAAGCAACGCAAAAGACTTGGAAAACAAAGAAAGGGGCTGTGGCATGTTCCCCCAAAAGTTCAGAAAATGATGGTATAGGAATGTTGAACTCATTGCCGCCATAAAGATCTGAAAGGAACTCTAATCGACTCGACTGAAGTCCAGAAGGGCGGAAGAATGTGGATATGCTCGGGTGACTGGATGATGGATAGGGCAACCGTGTAAACGTGAGAGGGGAGGTCGACGACACAGTATATGTATCGCGCTGGTAGTTGAAAGTGTACGTGGAGATGTCATTGATGTCTTTCTTTTCCAGTTTTACGATTTCTCCCTGCCCTCGGTGGACAACAGGGATGACGCGAACACAATCGGCTTCTTGTATTGAACGCGCCTAGGCAGGGAAAGAAATCAGCATTCAGAACCAAAAAATGATCTGGAACATACCTTGCGAGTCGTAATGGCCGCGCGAGCCCCAGCATTCCATCTAGTCACCAGATAGCTGAGTGCATGTCCTCCGATCACCGTTATGCACGCCAAGAAGGTCCACTCCTCGCTGACAAGCCACTCTTCGTACTTCACATAGTATGCGTAGGCAAGGAGGGGATATAGAGAGAGAAATGGAACAGCATAAAGGTGGGTATACCAGGGCAATGAAATGTGAAGGCTTGCGCGCTGGATCTCTTCTGATACGACGGACACTTCGAGCCTGGGGAAAGGAACTAAATACATTATCCACTTCATCAAAACTTACTCACATAGTTAGCAAGAGTGGAAAACAGTTGTTCGATTACGCTCCGGAGTTAGCGCAATTTCTTCGAGGTAAAGCAAAGTGGCTGACGTGCGGCTGCTTGGCTGCCACTCGATCAGCTGACCCGTACCACATCTACAAACATCACGTTACGTTTAGCACGTGATATGATATTGCTACGGCAATCCCCGATGCAACCTTCATAGAACAACGAACAAGGTTTCCAGCCACATCTCGGCGTCGGTGAATCACATTAACGCGTTCCTCAGACCACGCACAATGGTGAGCCCACCCGGTATAACCATGTGCAGCTTGAAGCCCACTGAACTGGTGTTTTCAGCCAAAAGAGATCCGCGACATCAAACAATTCATTAAAATCACCCAAAGGAAAGATGCGTCGCGTACGTTGCAGGATTGCTCATGATTCTTCGTCTCACCCTGATTGCGTTCGCGATGTTATAGAGGCACGGATAAAGAAAATCCCATCAAAAAAGGGAGGAAAGACGCAAACAAAATTCAAAGTTCGCTGTTCGCGATACCTGTACACTCTCTCGGTGGACGACCCAGAGAAAGCCGATAAATTACAACAAAGTCTTCCGCCAGGTTTACTGCCTTAATTACGCCCTCTAATCAGGCATTTCTGACTCATCACTTTTAGGGCTGACCGTGATCGAGGTTGATAAAACGGTTAAGAAGAAGTAGTTCAGTGAACTTTGCATCGTCTATTCTTCATCTTTGATAGGTTCTCTCGCATTTGACTGAGAAGCTTGCGGCTTCTGTGGATATGCTGTATATGCCCTTAGAGCGTCATGCCATACAACACGATTTAAGCATCTCCGTTCTTGATGACTGCCATCTATTATTCCTTTCGTTATGGTGGCGTCATTGAACTGCATTAACAAAGCTAAGAATGACTACAATTCCAACTAAAGTGGTAGTAAGGCGGGGGACGAGACAGAGAAATGTCGCTCTTATGGCCCCCCGTATTCCCCGACGCGACCGTCTCGTTCTTTCCAGAGCCTCGTAATCAAAGGAGATATCGTCAGGGTCGACAGGCCGATATCGGTAATTTCTCCAGTAACGCACGTCCGTCCAGGTATGGAAGAGGTAACATATTAAAAAGAAATAACGACATCGACGCCTGTATAAGATACCTGTTCTTATTAGTGCCACAGCCATTTAACCTCGAACTCAGCACATACTGCCAGAATATATCGAACCTGGGCGGCAGCCATACTGGCAGGAATGAAAATCTAGGAAGAAGGTACCCAACTTCAACTATAAAAATACGCGTCATGAATTAGTATGTCGAAAAGGAGCAACACTAACCTTCCTCATAAACCTCGTTTAAGCTACCTCGCCAAATAATCACCACGGATCGCCGATCTGGGGTAAACGGCTGAAGAAACACGTTAAGCCGCAATAACCGCTCCTCAGGGACAGGTTGAACGCAGTGAAATGTCGTCAAACAGTCGTCAGACGTCACACAACGATCTCCTGGGTGAGCCCCAGACATAACGCTCGAGGGTTCCAGGCAGCCCAAGGTCGAGCGGGGGTCCAATGACACGAAACATGATAAATTCGATCGAGGCTCGTTGCCACCACAACACGAAGCTGATCCTGTAAAGCGTGGAATGAACGAAGCCAGGTGTTGATAAAGACGTTGAGGTTACCTAGAGCATTTACACACCATCCCAACGTCAGTTGTTGGAGCGGCGACGGAGTCGTAAGGTATTCAGTCCAGACGTCCTTCGAATAGTTCCCTTGACCTAGACTGACATCATCCAGCATGGAAATGATGGAGCCGGGAAATAGGTGGTGATATAAAGGAGATTCCTAATCCGCGAACAATTGAGCGAGTGAAACAATAGCTGGCATGCGGCACCTACAGCTTCTACACCGATGATACTTTTTCCCCACGTGGAGATGTCTTTGTAGCCAACTCTCCAAAACAAGTCTTTCAACCCCAAGGAGGTTATCAATATGAGAATGTGCCACATAAGCAAGTTGTGAAACGCTCCTGCAGTGATAAGACGCATCCGAGCGCGACGTGGAAGGACATCTAGGGCAGCAGAAGAGAATTTGACAAAGATTGAAGGGAAGAGGACCGTCAATGATACTCCAGAAGACGTCAGCGGTATCGAATCTCTATTGAGCTTTTAGAAACGTCGCGGAACACAAATGACCTTGGAACTTACACCGCGGCCATAACTGCGTGGCCCAGTTCATGGACAACCTGGCATATTACGACAGCCAATAAAACGGCGGGGAAATGTGAAAATGGTATCGTCAAACCGGGTATCTGGTGAGCACCGCGGTTCTTTTAACGTCTTTCAAAGAGGAAAAGCCGCTTGTGACACACTCACGAGTGGTTGAATCTGCGCCACGGAGGATTCGGGTCGAATGACTTCTGCGGTATGTCGAGGCACGAAGGTCTGTGTTGCAATTTCCACGTTTTGGGACCTGCTTTGAAATGATCTCTGCAACGAGAGGCACGCAGCGTGTCCAGCGATCCAGACCATTAATCCCAACCCTATTACCATTCCCAAAAGTCCGACAATGGAGCCAAAATCGTAAAAGTATCGCACAACGATAAAAATTCGCCCGCGGTGTATCTTTTCGGTTAGCCGGTCATGGAAATCGTTGCAGGCAGTAGTTTGTACACGCAGATACATGGGACGAAGCATGATTTGATAGTTGTCACGATCGAAGCCATGACGGAAACCCGACGAAAGGGATGTTAAGGGAGATCTTGACTTTGTTGTTTTGCATAGACGATGAACAAGATGTACAAGCCCCCAGAAAACCGTAAGCCATGCCAAGAAACTGACAATGGACATGAACGTCGCCTCAGAGGCAGGAGACAAGTCGGATTTGTCAGCGTCAGCATGCTGAAACTCTGTATTCAACCGTACTGGGCATTGTATACATTAAATGCCGTCCCTAGACCCAATACTGCACCAGGCAGATTTGGTTGCAATCCCCTACGCCCAAAGGCGGGCCGAAACAAGTTGCATTAGACCATGCTGTGGTTTCCCCGAACGCCATAAGCTTGATTCGCCTGCCCGAACGGATACCCAGACCTGCCCATCACAGCGAATCCGTCATAGGTTGTTATCACAGGTGCAGGATGACTAATATTGGCAATCATTTGCTTCGTTTCTTGAACAGAGATTTCTTCATCCAGTTGATCGACGTAGTTCGTGACGATGATGTAGGCATCTGAGTATTAGAAAGCCGTCGTCATGCGAACCTCTAAAGCTAGTAAAGAATGCTTCCGACTTACAGATGATCAATAACCAGCACAGGATGTAGACAGCAACTGCCACTCCTTTCATCATCGCAATACCATTCTTGCATACAGTCATGGTGAGTTCATCGGTAGCGCCATTAAGACAGGTATTTATGGATTCTTGGGAGTTTTTCTTGAATATCGTATACAAAGCAAAGGCTCCTGAACAGATACTAATGAACAGGAACATAGTCAATCCCACCGCGTAGGCGGAGACAAAGTTCCTGTGCTTGATGAGTGACCCAAGAAATCTAGCGACATTAGATGAAATCATGTAAAATGATTCTTGTAGACTTACCCAAAAAGCGATAGGATGGCAAGCACGGTGAAAACGATCGTGTGGATGTAGAGCGCTACTTGGTCGACCGTGTTGAGCGGATGTCGATCTTTAAAAACACGAGCCCAGTTCGAACAAGCCCTGCCACGCATGCCAAACGCACTCACATAGCTGGGATACTTGAATCCATCCTAGAGCACTGACAAACGAGCCTCCTAACATACCAATAAAGGAGAGGATCTTCAGAACAGTCAATTAACCTATTCCTTGACGAAGCCGGAAGTTTGACTTACGAAGACACCTGCTCGAACTGGAATACAACAACAGAACGTCCGAGACCGTACGTAGAGGACCATCTTGCGCCAGCACAATACGAATGTCGAAGGGAAATAGTAGGGTTAGAATACACTGTAGCGAAGAGACAGCGAATCGGGCTCAGCCACGACGAAAGATTGGTTTCAAAGTCATTGCTGTTATATACGCCCGCTGGACATCAAGGAGGATTGTTTGTAGTTAAGGTGATGATGCATTTGATGCTGTCCAAACGAGACGAAACATCTCATATGTTATTGGAAATCATTTCCATTTGGCATGCATTGCCTTCAACGGTTGTGTCTGAAAAGACGTTAGACACGAACAGGCAAGAACCTATCTAGTATTCACTTACTTCACCGTCCATTGGTCTCTAGGCCTGATGTGAAGGAGGCACACTCCTTTTACCACGGAAAAAGTTACCCGGAAGCCAACCAAAAGCCAACGCGCACACTTCTTCCAAGCAACCTCAACAAGTACATACACTGACAGAACCTGGCCCTAGCAGCGAAACCTTGCCGTTCTGACGATCAGCAAGTACTGTACCGCAGATGTCAAAGAAAACGAATGACCTGATTCAGGAATTGGACATGCGGATGCATCCAGAAGGAGGTATGCAACAGAAAGAACAAAAGAGATGCGAGAAGCACTGAAAATGCCAGGGTGGTTTCGAGAGACTGATCGTCAAGTGCCCAAGATTTTGACACCCTTTCTGGGTGAGCGAACTGCTTGTGTGCTCTCATACAGTTGTTGAAGAATGCCACATTAGCCGGGGCAACGCGTTCCCTATCGAGTTCAATGTATTACTTATTATCCTTCGAGAATCCTAGTGGGTATCTCCATATGAACAACACTGTGGTACGTCCCGCTTGTACTGTCGCAGTAACAGAACCAGGTAACACTGAACGCTAATAGATATATCATATCCTCCACCATGGAAGAGCCGAATATACAGTTATAAGACCTGATAACCCTCCGACAGTGGAGAAGACAGTCCTCGGCACCGATTCCAATGCGGGAGAAACGCGGGTGCTTGTTGTGAATCCTGGAGTGTGGAAGATGTCACGCCTGCTTCCGCAGGACGTCAAATCGGCTTGCTCGATAAACGAAAGGGAGACATTGAATTGTCTTATTACAGAGATTGTAGTGCCCGCCTTTGAGTGGGAGGATCACAGGTTCATGACGAAAGACGAGTTGATAAAATTATTCGATGGTTGTGCGGATGGTGACAATTGGATTGAGAGTTTGATGCCATTTGTTGTTATGTAATCTGGACACTGGCACAACGTCAGCGACTCTGCACTTCCACCTCGGACATGAAGATCTTCTCTATTTCAGTCGTCTTGGCTCCGTCTTCAGGCGCCTCTGTCGTGCTCAGCAATGCCAGTGATCTGTCAACTTTTTCTTTCTATCAAAGAGGTTCGGTCGGCGAATTCATGACCTTCCTTTCTAAGACTGTTTCCGAGAGAACACCACCCGGTCAGCGACAAAGCGTCCAGGAGAACAATTATACGGCGCATGTCTACAATCGAAGTGGAACCGAGCAACTAGCTGGTGTCGTCGCCTTTTGAGCCTTAAAATGCTCTTCTGCTCACGTCGTTTTAGCTGTCATCATCACCGATCAAGAGTACCCCGTCCGACCAGCATTCTCATTACTCAACAGGCTCTTGGACGATTTTGTAACCAAAGTTCCCCAATCTGCCTACGACAATCCATCTACTGTATCGTTTCCCGAGATAAACACTTACTTGCAAAAATATCAAGACCCGCGGCAAGCAGATACGATCATGAGAGTGCAGCAGGAGTTGGACGAGACAAAAATCGTTCTGGTTAGCGTTATATGTTTTGTTTCGAGATGACTCTCATGCTTCTCGAAAATCTTAGCACAAGACGATTGAATCTATCCTGCAACGAGGAGAGAAACTTGACAACTTGGTTGAGCGGTCAACCGCATTATCGGCACAAAGTAAGATGTTTTACAAGACGGCCAAGAAGGTACGACATGCTGCTTCCTGCTTGGTGACCTGCGCTAACCATCAATACAGCAAAACTCGTGCTGTGTCATTATGTGAAGATCGGAATCTCAACCCCCAGTTATCATTGTTTCAGAGACAACGCTCCGCCCACTCCTGAGGTGCATATGCACAGCATTGCCTTGAGTCGCCGTCTCCGTCAGTGACCCTTTTGTACGTACTTAATCTATACCCAAACCACCAACATAATTGCGTGGTGCACCGGTTGATACGCTTGCCGGAGAAGCAACGATGTGTGCCCTTTCTTGCCGCTACATCACACAACGGTCGAACAGTGAGCATTCTCGTTCTCACATTTGGATGCCGACGAGAAGCCCATGTCCTTTCGGTGGTTCGCATCAACTGTGTACCTGTGGGTAGCAGTCCAGAACATGGCCCTACCTGATGTTCGGTTGGCATGTTGGTGCTAAGCCATCTAGAGATGTGAAAATGTCGTTTTTGTAATTGTGGCCAAGGAGGTTGCAAACCTCCGACTTTTGGCCCGACAGACCTGGACCAACTCCATGATTATCAGAGGCATCGCTGTCACGGCTAAGGCACAGTCTGTCCCCCGTTTGGATCAAACTCTGTCGCCCGTGTTGTGGGTATTTAAGAAGTTGATGACTTCGCTGCTAGCATCGTACCTATTCCCAACACGTTGAACGACTTCCCTCACCATCCTGTCATGACCTCCATTATCAGGCATTTCGCAGAAAGTATCGACGATTACAACGAGCGTCGAAACTCAATCGATCTCGACGGAGCTAGTCCAACTCATGATGTCTTTCAAAGCAAAGTAGAACGTTTCCATAGTTTGATACACGATCGCGCTTTCAAAACAGACGATTTGGTACGACCTAGTCCTTAAAAGTAGAGATCTGACTCTAATATCCAGTACTATAGCCCGCTTATCGGGATGCCTTGATGCACAGCAATGGCATTGGACTTGACGATAGAGAGCTCCTCGTATGTACTGCAGTCGACCGATTGACCATCATGTGCTCATCGTTATGCATAGCTGGAGAAGGTTCTCGTGCTGATGTCCAAGCTTAAGGAAGAGCCCATCTCGATGAAGATACAGCAAGTTGTCATTGACCTCCGTGAATCATAATTTATTGTACGATCACGTTCAAGCTAAAATCTGATCTTGTCAATCACAGTGTACAAGGACCTCCCGCACCCTCCCAGCTCCTTTCTCAGTGCACCTGATCGAAGCCCACCTTCTAACAAGACAGTCCTTCAGAAGGTTAATTATGCACATCGTTCTGCAGATGGATCAAACTACAATCCCTGGCTACCCTCCATGGGGATGGCAGGTTCCCCATATGCACGATCCGTCCCGGCGTTAAAGGCGATTCCGAAACATTTGCTTCCGGATCCTGGCCTCATATTTGACACTCTTCTTCGTCGAGAAGAATTTGTCGAACATCCTGGTGGCATCTCCAGTCTTTTCTTCGCCTTCGCCGACCTCGTTATCCACAGCTTGTTCAAAACAAACCATAAAGATTGGACCATCAATGATACGAGCAGCTATCTAGATCTAAGCATTTTGTATGGCAATTCCGAGAAAGAAGTCGACAGCGTGCGGATGAAGGACGGGACTGGAAAGCTAAAAAATGACGTGTTCGCGGATTACAGATTATTGTCCATGCCAGCAGCTACATGTGCCCTTTTGGTCCTCTTAAATCGCAATCATAATGTGGGTCTTCTCGTCGGAATGACTAATGATGTTACCACTGACACGCATCGCCACAACGACAGTTTATAGCACAGAAGCTAATGGACATCAACGAGTGCAATTATGCCAATCCTCCGCCCGTAGACGAGAAGGAACGGCTGGCGCAGGATGATGAGATCTTCCACCGTTCTCGACTGGTCAATTGTGGTTACTTCATGCAGATCATTCTTGGGGGTAGGCATTGTCTTGATGTGTTGAGTGAAAAAACCACTTATCTGCCGGGTAGATTACGTGGGCGCGATCCTCGGGTTGGTGAGGGACGGAAGCGATTGGCGCTTGAACCCTCTGATGGTGCGTTGCATGCCAATCTGTCTGTGCTTCACCGCCTTGACCGTCTATTTCCAAGGATATGCGCGAGCTTGACCACGAGGTGGCTCCCCGTGGACAGGGTAACGTCGTGTCAATCGAGTTCAACCTCATGTACAGGTGGCATTCCACATTATCCAAGGAGGACGCACAGTGGACTGCCGATGAATTCGCCAGGATCTTTCCTAATAAAGGTCCAAACGACGTGCGTACAGTCAGTAGAAGCAACCAGACCTATATGATGATCCAAACCTACCTCAGATCTCCGTGGAAGATTTCGAAGCCGCCGCTATCTCCCATTTGAAGCCCACTAAACCCGTAACAGAATGGACATTCCACAAGTAAGCCAATGATGTCTTTGGTATAGCATGCAATTGACGATCTATCAGCCTTCGTCGCGACTCCCGTGGCCGTTTCAAAGACGAGGACCTTGCCAGAATCATCCAGGACGCTACCTCACATCGAGCAGGCGCTTTTCGTGCTAGAGGCATACCCGCAGTTTTACGAGCCATCGAAATTATGGGCATAGAGCAAGCGAGGTCGTGGGGAACATGCTCTGTTGGTCTCTACAACAGCTTTGTTAGATCGTTGAACTGACCATATCTTCTAGCTGAACGAATTCAGAAAATTCCTCGGGTTGAAACGTAAGTTGACAGGATAGAAGCGACAAGATTAATGCACTTATCTCATCCACAGCCTATAAGACATTCAAAGAGTGGAACAATGACGAGAAGATCCATGTAAGCCAGACCACAACTGAAAAAGTCAACGGCACGCTAATCGCCAGCAGACTGCTGCTGCCGCGTTGTATAAGGACATTGACAACCTCGAGCTGCACGTACGTTGCCATCGTCCAATTATGCTTTCCTGCTGAGGAGTTCCGAAGGTCGGTTTGCAAGCTGAACAAACTAAGGTGCCTGGCCCAGGCGCAGGTTTATGCCCTGGATATACGATATCTAGGGCTATCTTAGCAGACGCTGTCTGTCTCACTCGTGGTGATCCGTTCTTGACCACAGAATTCACCCGTAAGCATCGTGTCACTATTGGACAAGGCTGTTTTTACGTTGCAATTGTCAGCGAAAAACTTGACGGCATGGGGCTACCAGGATTGTCAATATGACAAGAAGGATGGTTCTTATGGTGGCATGCTCACCAAACTGCTGTACCGAACACTACCAGACTATTATCCACCGGGATCCGCCTATGCTCACTTCCCGTTCATGGATCCCGTCTTCATGCAGCAGGTCATCTCTAAGCGACCCGGCGTAGCAGAGCAGTACAGATGGGAAAGGCCCGTTTTGAAGGCACCCACGATCTTGATCGATACATATAGAGGTGTTGAGCAGGCGTTGAAGGACCGCGATCTTGTGCCTGCATACTCAAGACGATTATTTGCAATCACACACAAGGTCAGTTCTTAATCTGGTTCTCATGGCGCTCCGCAAAATCTAATAGGTCTCTATGCAGGTGGTCGAGTTTAACGCTGCTCTTGAGGAAGTGGATGGCTTATCCAGAGGAAAAGCCAACATAGAGTCATTACTTTTATCCAAAGAAGAAGGCAGCAGATGGGCCCATTATTTCCGAGAGGAAGCTCACCGCTTAATCGAAGACCACGCGGTAAAAGATATCAAGTACATAAACATTGTTGGTGATGTCATCAACCTTCTTCCCGTCCGATGGATATGTGAAGAAATTGTGAGTTGCATGCCCCCTACCGATAATGCTTGCACCATCGTTTACGTCTTTCATCCCTCAAGTCTGGTTTTTCATTGAAAACCAAAGCACACCCGCATAATATATGGTACGAACAAGAGGTTTATAAAATGTTTGCCGATGTCGGGCGGTGAGTTCTAGTCCGCTGAGTGATCATGTTCACGAGACTCACGATCTGGCCATAGATATGTATTTTCGAATTATGACCCTGTGAACGATTGGCACTTGCGTCAAGATGCAACCTCAGCTTGCCAAGAGATATGTAAGGTCTTGACCCATCATCTGAAGAAAGTAGACGATTGGGTATAATCCGCCTTCTTTGTCCATCCGACGGTGGTTCTTATGGTGTCTTCTATCTCTAGGTTCCTTCGTTTTCCGGAGAGAAGCTGAAGAGCTATGACGTCCTGAAAAGAGTGGCAAAGTCTGGATCAGCACATTCGGCAAAAGACCTGGCCACTTTTGTCTTTTCCGCCCTAGTTCCAACTGCGGCGCATTATTCGCAGGCAATCGCCCATGTTGTCGACTTTTACCTCGACGACGAACGCGAGAAGGACCGATTAGAAATAGTGAAATTGACCAAGTCTAGCGATCCCAACTCGATTTCCAAAGTAATGGCCTACGTCCGGGAGGCTTTGCGTAAGTGGTGCATATTCGAACAGGCATCGATAACTAAAGCCTTTTCTAGGTCTCAACCCTACGGTATGGCGCACGGATCACTAACCTTTTCACCCCATAATTAAACATCATATATAGGTCAGAATTGTTTCTAGAACTGCGCAAAAGGACACAGATGTCGGTCCAATCAGAGTCTATGCTGGTCAGCGCGTTCTAGGTGATATCGGGCGGGCCAATGTTGATGCAAGTCTACACCCAAGTCGCCTTGAGTTGTTTGCGTCACTAACTAGCCTATAGCCTGATGTCATCGGTCCGAACTTTGCGTCCGCCGTTTACGACCGGCCTTCTGACACCGCCGGAATCTTTGGGTTGGGCGAGCACGGGTAAGGATCAAACTTCTGCGCCACTCTTTGTTTCGCTAATTATCTGTTAGGTTATTATCTGCCAGTTTCTTCGAGCCTGTAAATCATTTTCTGTCGGAATTCCTCACTAGTCTGATCTCATGATTCCAGACCGTGGTCGCTGTCTTAGGGGCCATCTTTGAACTGAAACATCTACGCCGTGGACCTGGTTTGTCTGGAAATTTGGCGAAGTAAGATTGCAGGTGTTTCAACACGCAGGCGTACTAAATTGCATCAGGTATACGGAAGACTGGCGTGGTTGCAAGCAACAATTGTACATCAACTCGCAAGGTGAAAGCACCCCGTTCCCAGACTCGCTGATCGTTCAGGTATGGTGCACACCCATCTGAAACAATTGTGTTCGTGGTTGACCTTTTTCTTTTCTTTTGGCAAGTTTGCTTGAGCACGCCCATCATACCATGTAACTGCTGTATAATTATGCTGTAATTGACGTCGAGGAAGTATGTACTGATGGACTGTACATATTGTGAATTGCCGATGTGAATGAAATGCTCTTGGTACGCTACCTGCCTGATTTGGGCATGTTGTTCAAAGTGCCGGTCACGCATTGATGAACGCAACGCGTCGGTGCTCGTACTTGCCTTGCCAACTGCTGCCTCGGTTCACTCCCTTTGTGGCTGCTTCACGCCACCTCGTCCGCGTACGCCATCCTATCGAGGAAAATCGCTCATTTTCGGAACTTTTCCTTCGACATTGTTCAAGTTGAACATTGCCGGACTAGCCGTGTTCTTGGGATCAACATCGGTCTCTTCCTGAATGCTAATATCGGGGCCATCTTATAGCTCTGACGCTGCCCGCGCTGCTGCGCAGCAAGCGGAATTCAATGAAAAGAAATGGGTGTGGGTACCAGATGCTCGAGAAGGGTATCTTGCGGGTTGGGTCAACAAAGAAGATGAGGACGCGGCGGAGGTTGTCATGGCTGCTGGAGGAGAGGTATTACCCTCTTTCTCTCTCCAGCTATTTATTCGCAGTTGCAAGAATACGTCTTCTTAGATCAGGCGTGTTTCCTTCGATGCTCTGTTCAAGATGAACCCACCTAAATTCGATCGCGTCGAAGACATCGCAGACTTGACTTTTCTGAACGAAGCCAGCGTTGTGCATAATTTGAGATTAAGGTATGGTTCTGGAGCTATATATGTGAGCATTTGTTCTTCGTCACCTTCGCGCCCCCTTCTCAAATCGCGCATAGACATACTCGGGATTATTCTTAGTGGCTATCAACCCATACCAGAATCTTCCACTGTATTCGGACGCAATAATCCAGCAATATCGCAACAAACGACGAGACGAGAATCCTCCGCATATCTTTGCTGTTGCGGAGCGTGCTTGGATCAATATGGGGGAGGAACGCGAGAATCAGAGTATACTTATAACGTGTGTCCCCAGTTCTCTCTGCCGAAGACCCTGCCAGATTGATAAACCTCCAACCAGCGGCGAATCGGGTGCAGGTAAAACAGAATCGACGAAGAAAGTCATACAATACCTCGCTGCGATTGCTACCGACGCGCATTTACCATCGACGCCAACACATTCTCGATCGCCTACCCTTACTTCCTCATCCTCGCTAGCATCAATTCCAAGCAATGGTCTTCCCAGGAGCAGCTCTCTCCGGAAAGGTCATTCAAACTCTCCTTCTATCGGTCACACAGGCTCTCATATGACCGCCAAAGGTCGTCTTGGGTTGCTCGAACGCCAAATACTTCAGGCCAACCCGATCTTAGAAGCATTCGGCAATGCCCAGACGCAGCGTAATAATAATTCCAGTCGATTTGGGAAGTTCGTTAGAATTTCCTTCGCACCTGATGGCAGCATCTCAGGTGCCACTGTTGATTGGTATCTGTTGGAGAAGAGTCGAGTTGTTGTTCGAAGCGAGGCAGAACGCAGCTTTCATGTTTTCTACCAACTTCTCGCTGGCGGTAGCTCGTTAAAAGGTTTGTTCTTTCCCATATCTGTAAAATACCCGAATCTACAATACATCACATACAGATGACCTACTATTAGACGGGGAGATCGAAGATTACGAATATCTAAATAAAAGCCGTCGGGAAGTGGACGGAGTTGATGACAGGGAGGAATGGTCCGCCCTCATGGTCCGTCCCCGACTTACTCAAGTTATTGCTCAGTCTAATCCAGCGAAATTCTGTGGATCAGTCCGCCCTCAGTATAGTCGGTTTTAGCCCAGCAGAACAGTTTGATCTCTTTCGCATCGTTGCTGCCATCCTCCACATTGGCAATATTGTCATAACGTCCACACGAACAGATGATGCGGCCATGCCAGATCCATCTCAAGCTGAACGTGTTTGTCATTTGCTCGGCATTCCTGTCGCCGAGTTCACTCGCGCCGTCCTTCGGCCTCGAGTGCTGGCGGGCCGTGAGTGGGTTTCCCAAGCGCGGACTCGTCAGCAGGCTCTCGATGAACTAGCTGCACTGTGCAAAACGCTCTACGAGAAATCCTTCGGCTCTCTTGTGGATCGGATCAACAGGGCTCTCGATAGGCCGTCCTCCAAATCTACCTTCATTGGGGTGCTCGATATCGCAGGTTTCGAAATATTCGACATCAACGGATACGAGCAACTATTGATCAATTATACGAATGAGAAGCTCCAGCAGTTCTTCAACCACCACATGTTCGTTCTCGAACAGGAGGAATATTCACGCGAAGGTATCAAGTGGGACTACGTCAATTTTGGCTTAGACTTGCAGCCCACCATCGAGCTCATTGAAGCAAGCGGGGCGGCGATTGGCATCTTAAGCTGCTTGGACGAGGAGTGTATCATGCCGAAAGCTACGGACCTTACATTCACAAATAAGCTCAATTGGATGTGGTCGGAAGGCGGCGACAGTGAAGAGCAGATCCATCATCCAGGAAGAGCCAAGTACGAGCCATCGAGGTTTGAACAAGGGTTCATCATTCAGCATTATGCGGCCAAAGTCGAATACCGGACTGAAGGGTGGCTGGAGAAAAACAAGGATCCTCTTAATGACAATCTGACCAGAGTGCTTGCAGCGTCTTCGGAACGCTATGTCTCTAGCCTTTTCGGGGAGTACAGCGACGTTCCCATTTCTACGACAGGCTCCGCAAGTTCTCTGATCTCGTTAGGGAAGAAACGGATCTTGAAGAAAGGAGCATTCCGAACCGTTGCTCAGAGGCATAAAGAGCAGCTTGCGAGTTTGATGTCGCAGCTGCAAGCTACTCAACCCCATTTCGTCCGGTGCATCGTTCCTAATGCACATAAGAAACCTGGGCGCGTTGATGTTCCGCTTGTTCTCGATCAGCTTCGCTGCAATGGCGTCTTGGAAGGAATTCGCATCGCTCGGCTCGGCTATCCAAATCGACTTCCCTTCGTAGAATTCCGGCAGCGATACGAAGTGCTCACTCCCGGAATCATTCCGCGGGGCTACATGGATGGGAGAGAGGCTTGCCGACGTATGGTCCACGCCCTTGAGCTCGATGAAGCCATTTACAGAATAGGAACGTCGAAAATCTTCTTCAAAGCCGGCGTCCTCGCAGAGCTTGAGGAGCGTCGTGACCTGCTTCTGTTCGACATATTCTCTCGTTTACAGTCCGTTGCCCGTATGTGGACTGCTCGTAGGCAGATGAGGAAGATTCTCAACCGCGCCGTCGCAATACGGACTATCCAGCGCAATGCTCGGTTTATGGGGAATTGAGGAACTGGCCTTGGTGGCAGCTCTACACAAAGGTTCATCAACGAATATCACCGGTTAATTTGGTCTAACGTTTCATTGCATGTCAGGTTCGCCCTTTGCTTGCCGCTACACGAAATGATGAAGAACTACGGCGTAAAGAGGCCGAACTTGCTCTGATCAGGGAGCGCGCGGAACGCGACAAACTGGAGAAGGAAGCATTGGAGAATTTGAAGATGACCCTCGAAGCCGAAAAGAGGAAAATGGAAGAAGACCTCCTAGCGGAACGCGCGTTGGCTTTCGATAAGGACGCTTTGCTTGAAAGAAGCAAGAAGAGAGAAGGAGAGCTCGAGGAAGAAGTCGCGGCTTTGCAGGCTGACCTCGATCTGCTCGACTCTCACCTTGATCGAGCCATGAAGCTACAAAAAGAGAGTGAAGAAAATCAAGAGTCTCTGCGCTCAGCTTTCGATCAGGCTGCAGAGCATCTTGTCAGAGTAGAGTCGGAGCAAAAACAGTGGGTGGCTAGGGAAACTGAACTCCTCGAGCAACTCGATGTCGCCCAGGCCGAGATCGATACATTGCGAAGTGATACGGGAAAACTCCATGCGGTAAGCGAGGAACTCAAGAGCCTGGCGTTACAACGAGAAGAAGACCTGCATAGAGCCAAGGAAAAGATGGAAGGAAATATCAAGGAGCTGGAGGGGAAATTAACAATTGAGGTGCAGAGCAGGTCAGTTCCTAGCAGACGTATCCAAAGCAGTCGGGTGAGCCCTTGATTCATCCAGGGACCTTGCCAACCAAAAGGTCAATGACCTGGAGGAAGAAGCTAGACAGACGAAGGAGCAGCTTTCAGAGCTGGCTCGCACTGCAACGGATTATTCCAGTATGATTCAGAGGAAGGAAGAACAGATCAAGAAACTTACTGAACAGCTGGACACATCCAAGGCGGCAAAGGACGCATCCCATAGGGAGCTTATTGCCCTGCAAGGCAACATAGACTCCTTACATGGACAGCTCAGGCGATGGAAAGCGAGAGACGTCAAGACTTAGTGGATAGAGCGAAGCTACAAAGCGAAATTGATGAGCTGCGCTCATTGATGGCGGCCAAAACAAGCGAGGAGACGCGCAGAATTGAAGCGCAGAAGAGCAAGGAGGAGGAGCTCGATCGTCTACGCGCCGAAGTCGATAAACTGCGCGACAACTTGGCGGAGTCTCGCCGATCAGCAGTCGAGAGCCAGAACAAGCTCAAGTCCAAGTTGGAATATGCAGAACAACAATACAAATCGCTGCTAGAAAGCCATTCTGCACTTTCCGAGAAGGAGTCGAATGTTCAACAGCGATTACTGGAAGCATCTACCTTGCTTTCGGAAGCCGAGAAGACTAAACGCAGTTTGGAGTCGGAATTACTTACCGCACGTGCCCGGCAACATGATAGCGAGACTCGAGCCGCAGAGATGCTCAAGGCGAAAGAGGTTGGTCTTAGCTATTCGTCAGTGAATCTGCTGATTAATGTCTTGGCTTGCAAGGCACTCGACCGACAATTGTCAGCAATGCAGACAAAGTACAACAATGTCGAAGACCTCATCCTTAAATATGAGCGAGAGCAGGAAGCACACCAGCGGCAATTAGAGACCCTGCGCAAGGAATTGGAAACGGAGTCATTAAAGCGAGCTCAGCTGGAGAAGACTATCACAACGCAGAAGTCGGAACTGGTCAAACTCAAGGACCGCAATATCAAGATGGACAGGGAGCTCAACAAGGTCCTCGATGATCTCAAGGCACGAGAATGGGAAGTGAAACAACTGGAATCTAAGCAGGACAAGACTATTGTCGAACACGTCCATGTCTTGGAGGAAGCGAAACGAGTAACGGACAAGCAACTCGAGGAGGCGCAAGCTGAATTACAAAAGAAGGATGCATACATACGCTCTCTTGAGAAAGCCAAATCACGGCTTACGAGTGAAACGGAAGATTACGCTCGAGTTTATGAGAAGGAAAAGGTTGAGCTTCGAAACCAAGCCAAGGAAGTCAAAGCTAAGGAGGCAAAGGCGCTTGGAGATGTCGAAAAGGAGCGTCGAGCTAGAGAGACAGCCGAACTGGAGACCCGCCGTCTTCAGGCATCCTTGCACGACGCTGAACGCCAAGTCCAGGAACTCGCCAACCAGCTACAATCTGTCCAACGGTCGAAGGATAATCTAGAACAAGAGCTCGAACGCATCGCAGACGAGACCCAGAGCTCGAATTCCATTGCCAAGATGCAGCGACAATATGAAACGAAGATAGCTGAACTAGAACGCCAGGTTGAAGAATCAGAAACGTCTCAGCAAGCCGTAGCGAAGATCAGAAAGCGTGTTGAAGAGCAGCATGCCGAAATTCGCCGCCTTGTTATGGCCAACACTCCCCGTGACTCTGACTTCCAGACCCGTCTCTTGCGCGAATTGCAACTCACAGATGATGCATTAGAGAAAGAGATGATGGCACGGTCTCGCAAGCTGCGCACCAGTGATGCAAACGAATTGCAAATCCTGAATGCCGATGTCTCCACTGTGAAGCAAAGCAGTGGTCGTGGAGGAGCTACGGAAAGTCGCACAGATTCCACTCGAGCCATGTCAGATCGGCAAGTCGCTGCTTTGAAACAACAGGTACAGGTCCTTGAAATACAGATGGCAGCCTCGGACCGCATCCGGCGTCACCTAGAAACGTCTATTCGCGAAATGACTGCAGAATTGGAGAACAACGACGGCTCCAAACAATTCCTTCAGCAGTACAAAACACGTCTTGCTAGAGAAAATGAAAGGCTATCTGAATTGTTGCAAGAGGAAGCGGAAGCTCGTCGCATTGCAGAGGCTGCGCAGGTTGACGGTGTGCAAGCAATGTGGGCGCAGTTCCAGAAGACAATAACTGTAGAACGCGAAAACTATGCCCGCTTGGAGGAGTCCCGAAAAGCCTTGGTATGCGCATTTCTTCAATGACCCCGACTATGCGCCAAATTAACAATGATACTTCGCAGCTGGTACAACAACGTACTGTTCAAGGAGATCTAGACATTCAACGCGCCCAGTCACGTGAACTCACCCAATCGAAGAAACAACTCCAGAGCGAAGTTTCTCTGCTACGAGAACAACTGGCGGCCGCCAAGAACGAAACATCTGGTATGATTACTGATGCAATTGTTCAACATGTGTGTTCTTACTCCCAGAAATAGAGGCCCGAAGGCAACTCCAAAAGCGCCTGCAGGATGAGGAAGTATCAGCATCAAGCTCCTCAGCCGCCTATTCAGGTACGATGAGAGACCTCAATCTCTAAAATATTGTTCACTCCTCTTCCAGAATTACGTGCTGCGATTGAAACTTATAAGGCCAAAGAGCAGTCTTATCAGGAGCGTCTTGAAGCAACTGAAATTGCCAGAGCGAAAGCCGCTCGTGGCGAAGCGCACGGTCGGTCCACTGGGATGTCCAGAGAAGCTCTATTGACCTCCTTTCTGCGACGCAGCTCGGCGCACATTAGGTGATACTGAGAAGGCACAAGCTGAGGCTCTAGCTGCACGTAAAGCGGCTGAGGATCGCCTCAAGGCCGTGGAACGGAATTTGAAAGACTTGGAGCAAAAACTCAAAACGGAAGGGAAAGACAATGCCGAGATTGTCTCATCGCAACAGCGTTTGCTTGAAGAACTTGAAGACGAGCGGGAACAACACCAGAAAGATCTCGCAGAAAGAGACTTCGCAGCTGATCAAACCAGGAAGAAATATCAAGGTGAGCAACTCTCTACTCAGCTATCGTGATGCTGGTTGATTCTGTTTTACTATCGGCAGCGGAATTAGCTCAGTTGAGTGAAGGCAAGCATGCTTGTTCAAGTAGTTGTCGAGATTGGTCCTGACACCCATTTCATAGAACTTCAATCGCAGCGCGATAATTTGAGTCGTCTGCGGGAAGAAAATCGCAAGCTCCGATCCGATTACGACGAGCTCCAGCTACGGTATGATGATGAAGTATACAATAGTGGGGGTTGGAAGAAGGAGAAAGAGCGCATGGACACGAGGATTTCAGATCTCAACAGGGCATACGAAGCATCTGCCGCTGCTCAGACGGAACAGCAGTCGCAGATCGTTGCACTACATTCCCAAGTGAGAGAACTTCGGAGCGTCCTTGATGATGCAGAGGCGGATCGGGCATTGCTGCAAAAGGCCCGGCGAGCGCTGCAAGCCGAATTGGAGACAATCAAACTTGACCATGCAGACACGAACAAGATGACGACGGACACTGAGTTCCAGCGGCTGCAACTAAGGAAACAGGACCTAGAACGCTCTCTAGAAGAACAGGAAGATCGGGTAGCGAATGCATTTGAGCGCATGAAGAAGGCCGAGACCTATGCAAACGAATGCCAGATCGAACTGGGCAAGATTCGCGTTGAAAATTCCGAGCTGGAGCGACAGAACGTAAGGAGAGATGACATTATCCCCGGACTACGCTTACACTTTCGGCATCTGCAGGCGAATCTAGAGAAACAGATCAAAGAATTGAATGTGCGGATCGTAGATCTGGAGACAAAGTCGTATTCGAGTCCTAGATCTACCATAACGTCAAGACGAACTGAAGGCAGGATCGAGGAGCTGACCAACCAGCTTCACCAATCTGTGAACAAGTCAGATGGATCCCGACTGCCAAGATTTTCGCTAGCTACAGATGCAGAACGGCAACGAATCAAGATGGAGGAGGAGCGAAAAGCATATGAAGTACAGCTTCAGAATCTCCGACAAGCCATGGACAGACTAGTACGTTGATTATCTCTCTTTCTAGACAGAGACAATCATTCCCATCGGTGCAGCAAACGGACGGGACGCAATTACAATCTGATAAGCGTCGCGCAGAGCGTGAAGCGGCAGATTTCAGGCAGAAAGCTCTTAGGTGAGTTGTGCGAGATGTGATGTACGCCATCTGAATGGAACATGCGCCAGCCTTGAGCGAGAGGTGGAACGGCTACGTAACCGTCTTGAAAGGCCGGCCAGCAGGGGACGCCCACGACTTCCCCACGGAAGCAGTGAGCATGGGCGATGTGACGCGAGTAACGGATGATCGATGATCAACGGACCCTTGGTTTTAATGCATATCTTTACGACATTTTTCATTCAAATTGCCTTCGATTGTGTTTTAGCTCGTTTCTTGCAGATAGGTCAACGCTCAGTACTAACCATTACCATGTATTGTACTATACATACCCTTCAAGATGCAATGACGGTGTCCTTTGTTTCCTAGAATTTCGCGGAGTGATGTGATGCTCTGTTTGTTGGTCTGTATCTTCCACGCGTCCGTCGGATGGTTTCGTCACAACATGGCACCATTTTTGGTGCGGTTTCTACAGATGCGCATGTACAGGAGACAAAAGAAATACAGTGGCAAGCCAGAAGATTACAATAGTACGGGAGCACTATCATCTCGGGAACAATTTCTCGACAGTTCAATTGCCAGGAAAGTTGTCAAAGTTTCCATCGCATGGAATCTCGGTCCATTGGAGATCCAAGCCAATGTTGGGGTTGGGCCACTGGTGAGGGAAAAAAAAAAAGAATTGAGTCGGTGCGGTTGTATTGATCGCCAATGGCACTCACGATGGTAATGCCAGGCTGGCTAGAGGGACACGCATAGGCGAGCGAGTTGATCTTGACGACGCACTTGCAGAGGGAGCATGAGGTTTTACCGGTGAACAAGCCGGCTTTGGTCGCATCTGTTGTCAGAGACTTGTGCGCGCCGTTGGAGGCGTTGTCCTAGAGAAAGATACGTCTTTTGGTCAACATGGCAAATGGAACTGCAGGTTGCTCTGCTCACGATCTGCATATAACAAAAAAGTGAGTGAATTGAAAAAGTGATATGAAGAGGAGAGGGCTGACCCAGCTGAGAGTATTCGCGGTGTCCTGGACGGATCCCGTGACGTCTTGGATGTAGAACTGATCAGTCGGGCTCAAGAAACCTGTTCCGCACGCGTTCGCGGCCGTGGACTTGCAAACCTTGAACACGATATCCCTAATCACGCGTCAGAACGCCTCGTCAAAGGCGGGCAGCTCGCCTGAGCGAACACATCACGCACTGCACGTAGCCGTTCTGGATGTACTGGTCAACGGCGCCATACAAGCCGCGTCCGAGCTGCGTGCCGTCGGGGAACGTCAGCTGGTAGCAGTGTCCGTATTGCAAGCCGTTCGTCTTGTCCGTCCCGCAGACCTTGTTCAGCGAGCATGCGCCCGCGCGCTGTTTCGGGCATGAGCCACAGCACTTTCCGCCATCATCCGGGGGAGGGACAGGCGTCGCGCATTCGCCGCCGATGACGACCTGTCCGGGTGTGCAGCATTTGCCATTAGGCTTGTCGCCGACGTAGACGAGGCCTGCAGCACAGCACTGGAGAGAAGGTAAACGGTTGGACAGGACGACAGAGAGGAGATGTTGGACACTTACGACACCCTCCCTGGTCTTGTCGTCGTAGATGACGAGCGTCTGCTTGGTCGGGCAGCACAACTTGGTTTTTCCGCCCTAAGATGAGGTGTCAGGGTAGCGATAAAGCCGTACAAACGCATTCAGACTGACCACGGGCAAATAGTCGCGATTGACTCCCGGACAGACGATGGCGACCTGTTTGCAGACAAAATTGCCAGAGTTGGGAGGATCTTCTACGAGCTCGTAGCCGCACGGGCAGTCACCGCAGTCCTCTTGGGCACGCAAAAGCGCCGGGAGAGCGAGCAGAGCAAAGAGGATGAACTTCATGATAGCCTGTCTGGTCGATGTCTGAAGAACAGAAGACGTTGAAAGCCAAGCGACTACGGAGAGGCCCTTTTATAGCGCGAGATGGAGAGACTATCCTGCATCGTGATCCGTCGAAATGTCAACCAAGAATTCCATTGCTGCTTGGAACACGCCCATGGACAAGCGGAACATTCGTTCCATTCAGTCTGCTGCAGCGGCGGCGAGACACACGTCGAAAGGCAGCTAGAACTTGAGCACGGTCAGGTGAATTGCAAACGAGAGTCCACAGGGATGCCAATGCACACATACCAAGTATTTTTGACGAGGGATGAAGATTACGCTCCCTTTAGCACCAAGAGACGGTTTACGAGGTTGCGAATCGAGTGGCTCACCGACATGTTGCCAATGGAAGTCGTTTAGCTTGTCGGCTGACGTTTTCCGTGCAGGCGACGCACTCTCATCCGAATAACGCTCCAAATACATGTAAACATGCGAGAATGAGCATGAGCGACATTTATGCCAAAACCTATCGATCATTTCCGAGATTGAGAATGCGATGGCCGGCTCGACGGAGCGCGCTCTATGAAAAGTTGGCAGCGAGCGTGTGGGGAGCTACGTGCCGACGACGCATGAGCGTGGTCGGACATGCGCAAGTGCCGTCTGTGGGACGACCACCTCCACGGCCCGGGCGCGCGCCTGGGCTTGTGAGCCGGGACGACGCAAAGGTGAGGGATCTGCGGGAACTGCTGCGCAAGAACGCGGAAGAGGTGCGGTCGGTGCGTATTCGGCGAATTCTTGGCTTGCATCATGTGTGTAATGGATTTCTTTTTTTTTTTTTCTGAAAGATGATCGACATGCCGTCGTCAGTGGTGGAGGCGCGTGAGGACTTGACGAGACGAGTGGAGAAGGCGATTCAGTCTGCGTATGGGCGGAGATATCGTGTGGAGGTGTTTGGGAGCGTGAGGTGAGGCTTTGGCGTACCATTTTCTTTTCTGGTTGTGTGAGCGCTCAGCTTGTTCAGGTATGGCGTGTCATTCGCGCACAGCGACATGGACCTGGTCGTGTTTGTGCGTTTTGTGCTTCTATGCTTTGCTTCGGCATTGATTCAAGCCTCAGGACCCAAAACGCCCTTATGGATCAATGCACGAGTGGACAAAGAATCACTCATGTGAGTGGGATGTGTACTGTATCTGTTCCTGGTCTAAACGACTGTGATAGCGATATACAAAGTAGGTGTGTAAAATCAACGTGGCGGTGCGATTCTCGCCGACACTTTACAGACATCTAGGACGGGTGCTGAGTCGAGCTGGGTTTGAGATTATTGAGGTGGTTTGGCGTGCGACGGTGCCTCTAGGTGAGAGACCAGTGTCGCAAAGAGATCGCTTGTTCATGAGCATGCAGTCAAGTTTCGCGACAAAAGAACAGGGCTGTCGTGCGACATCAACGTGAACGAGCGGCTGGGGGTGTTCAACTCTGAGCTGATCCGGGCGTACTGCGAGCTGTTCCCGCCGTTGCGGCCGCTGCTGGCGGTGATCAAGCTGTGGGCCAAGCCGCTGGGTCTGAACGAGCCGAGCAAGAGGGGGAGCACGGTGACGTTCAGCAGCTACGCGTTCGCGCTGATGACGATCGGGTACCTGCAGCTTCGGGGGCTGGTGCCGAACCTGCAAGCGGGACTGCCTGCGTTGAAAGCGGGGGACAAACGCGGTACGTTTGCCATCGCGCAACCGGCGGTGCGGTGCGACGTCAGATTCGTCCGGGAGATGCCGCATCGGCAAGCGGCGGGGTGAGATTGGAAGATTTGGCGCAGGGATGGTTCCTGTATTGGGCGAGAGAGCACGAGTTTGAACGACAGTCGGTGAGCGTTCGTGAGGGCGGAATGGTACCCGCTGTTTTGGACCGATACGAGTTTGTCCGAGTGCAAGATCCGTTCATCGAATCCAAGAACGTGGCGCGGTCGATTGGTAGACGAGTCGTGAACAAGTTTCGTCGGCAGAGTGATCTGATGACATCATCCTGTTAGAGATAGTGGCTGTGCAATATTACTCTTTCCTCTCCTTCAACCATGTCGACGATGCCATGGAACAAGTTGACAGTAAAAAGTATTTTCTCAAAAAAAATTATTTTATTTTACCATTTCTCATCATTTTGAAAAGAAAAAGATCAAAAAGATGGTGGACATACTTCTCGTTCGGCAACGCCGATCCCGTCTCGCCCCACGACTCCAAAACCACCCAATGCCGCTGATCAATTCCGCTCCGGCATGCTCACTATCCGTATTTTCTCTGGTAAAGCAACATCCATTGCACCCGCTCTCCATTTCATCTCTGACCGCCCGCCCAGGCCGCGGCCTCGCCCTACCTCCAGGCGTCCCCGTCCCCGACGTCATCCACCGCGCCCTCGAGTCAACCCCGCCCGCCCGCAGATCCGCCAGCAATCGCGAGAGCCTCCAGCGCAAACGATACTGGTGGCTCCCCTACGTCGTTCTCGAGTTTGACAAGAACGAGATCCTCGTCGACGCCCTAGCTGGCGATCTCTCAAACCCCGTCTGGAACTACCGCGCCAATTTGTGAGCACCATCCGTTCCTGCTCTGCTCCTTCGCTCATTCTTCTCCTCCAGCGACGTCTCTCGCATCTCCGACATCTCCGTCTCTGCCTACCTTCGTACCGCCCGGCCGGTCAAGATGATATGGGCAACGACCTCCTCATCGCCCGCGTCGATCTCACCCCAATGCTCGACGGCCACGCATGTCTCGCTTTCACCCCTCGTTCACAGCCGCGCTGACCTGTTCCCTTCCCACAGCACGCATCCGATCAGTGGTACAACGCCACAGCTGGAGCCGGCTCATTCCACCTCAAGATCGACTTCAAGCCCACCCGCAACGAGCCCCTCACCATCGACCATTTCGAGCTTCTCAAGGTCATCGGCAAGGGCAGCTTTGGCAAGGTCATGCAAGTTCGCAAAAAGGACACTCAGCGCATCTACGCCCTCAAGACCATTCGCAAGGCTCACATCGCCCAGCGCCCAGGCGAGATCA
The DNA here is from genome assembly GCA_011319805.1 of Macrocybe gigantea. Taxonomy (NCBI): domain Eukaryota; kingdom Fungi; phylum Basidiomycota; class Agaricomycetes; order Agaricales; family Callistosporiaceae; genus Macrocybe; species Macrocybe gigantea. The sequence goes on from SJRY01000107.1 coordinate 55,140, forward strand.
CCCACATCCTCGCCGAACGCACCGTCCTCGCCCTCGTCAACAACCCCTTCATCGTGCCCCTCAAGTTTTCCTTTCAAAATCCGGACAAACTCTACCTCGTCATGTCCTTTGGTGCGCAGCCGCCCGTGTCCGCATGACAACCCCACCATCGCTCATCTCTCTTTCCTTTTTCGGAAGTCAACGGTGGAGAGCTTTTTTATCACCTTCAACGCGAGGGAAAATTCGACCAGGATCGCAGTCGCTTCTATGCAGCCGAACTTTTGTGCGCCCTCGAGCATCTTCACGGCTTCAACGTCGTCTATCGGTAAGATCGCTGTGCTCTCCTCCCGACCGAAAGCTTAGACGCCCAAAGCGACCTGAAACCCGAAAACATTCTCTTGGACTACACTGGCCACATCGCGTTGTGTGATTTCGGTGAGCTATCACATCTTCTCTCAGACGAAACTGCGTCCGACTTTCTTTCCAAGGTCTCTGCAAGCTCAACATGTCCGAGACCGAAAAGACCAACAGTCCGTGCTCATCTCATACTGCCCTGACGTCTTCTCAACCATCTTTTCGCAGCGTTCTGTGGCACTCCCGAATACATTGCTCCAGAGCTGCTGGAGAACCAGGGCTACACCAAAACCGTCGATTGGTGGACGCTCGGCGTTCTTCTCTATGAGATGATGGTCAGCCTTGCTCCTCCTCATCGCTTCTTCACGTCCACACTTTCTCTAGACCGGGCTTCCTCCATTCTACGATGAAAACGTCAACACCATGTATCAGCGCATCCTCACCGATCCCCTCAACTTTCCGCCCGACATTTCACCCGAGGCGCGCAGCGTCATGACCGGTTTGCTCCAGCGCGACCCGTCCCGCCGACTCGGCGCTTATGGCGGAGAGGAGATCAAGAGGCATCCGTTCTTTGCCAAGTATATCGATTGGAACCTGTCAGTCCTCGCCGTCCTTTCTTGATCGTGACCCTGACCCGCATTACAGTTTGCTCGCCAAAAAGATACAGCCGCCGTTCAAGCCGTCCGTCGTACGTTTCCCAGTCCATTGCCATTTCTTATCAATCGTGACGCAACCGTAGGAATCCGTTCTCGACGTGGCCAACTTTGACCCCGATTTCACCAACGAGGAGGCGCAAGACTCGGTCGTCACCGATTCCGCGCTTTCGCAGACCGTCCAGGAGCAGTTCACAGGATTCACATATAACCCCGCCAACGAGCATCTCAGCGAAAGCGTCAGCTATCCAGCGCCATCTGAACAGCAGTCCAAACACTCGTTCGATCCCACTCGCCCTCCATTCCTTTCCTTTGTGTCACTTTATATGAGGACATGTGCACGTTCCCCTCCTTTCTTTGTTGTACATTTCCATCTTTTTCCTCAATTTCGGGTAGAGATCGGGCCTTTAGTGCATCCAAGCAACCGCGAGCGGATTCGGGGACTTGTAGTATCTGCTATTTATTTCCGTCTCGTCCCCCTTGTGCGAATCCCGCTTCTCTGTATTCTTCGCATCCTTTCTTTGCTCGTCTGCTCTCCGTGAACTATCCCTCTTTCGAGGGCCGCTTTTAGCACTCTGTCGTCGATATATATATTTTTGTCTGTAGGTCTATCGTTGCCTTTGTCCTTGCTCCGCTATAAAGTTGTTTTATTTATACGACTTGTCATGGGGTATACGACATCCTCAATGAAACCGAAAAGAAAAAAAAGACAACGACGATGTGCGTGCGTCCAGCGCTCCCGCGTCCACCGCTCAATCAGACACCTTTTCAAACTGCAAAAACTCGCTGTCTCTGCTATAGTTCGCCTTTTCGGCCGTGCGGAGCTCGGGGCGGAATCGCGAAAGCGGCATCTTGAACACGTGCTTGTAGCCCCGCGCGTTTTGGATGAGCGCGTATCGGAGGATGGACACCGCCGTCGCGAAGCCTGCGTTTTTTTTTTTTTTTTTTTTTTTTGGGGGGGGCATACAGGATATGATATATGAAATGCAATGAGGTCCAGCGGTTTCAGAGACTTTTGGGCGCGGCCACGTACAGATGAGAAATTCGATCCAGACGAGCGCTTTGAGCGCCTGCACGTCCTTGCACCACGTCCGTTCCTCCGCAAACTCGGCCGGGATCGATCCGCAGTTTGTCGGGATGAAGCGCCAGCGCGAGGTCGAGAACGCGTTGAAGGCTGCACTCGGAGAACAGCCGAAGCCCCGCCCACGAATTTAAAAAAAAAAATAGAAAATTAAAAAAAAAAAAAAGGGTTGGAAATGAAATCAGGGATCCGTGACGACCGTAAGAAACGGGGGATTGCTCGCACCGAGCCAAAGATGCTCAGCGCTCCGAGGATGCCGGCCTCAAACTGTGGGCGCGCCGTGTACGCATTGTCGATCGCGACGTCCAGTGAGACACTAGGTGAGCCACAGGAATCGACGCGTCAGCATCTTGCCTCTCAGAAACTGTATCTTCTCTGACGACATACATGGTGAACAGCAGCACGAGCGTCACGATCGAGAGCGCAAACGGAAAAAAGTCTGCGACATCTGTGCGGGCAAGTCGAGCACGTTTCGATCAGATCGCTCAGACGGATCGGTTTCCCGGATTTTTTTTAAAAAAAAAAAGCCTGAACACTCACAAAAGAACTCTTGAAAACGGTTTACCCGGATCGCGAAAGCCAAAACCAGCACATTGATGAGGAACAGCGCCACTGCATGTAGACACACGGGTGGAGCGAGTCAGGTCTCTCCAGACCGACCAGAACGCATCACGCACATACCTTGGGCAGCGAATTTCTTCTTGCCAACCGGGGAGAAGGTCATGAATCAAAAAAGAATGATTATTCAAAAATCAAAAAAAAAAAATGAAGATAGAGGACTTTGAAACAGATGAATACAGCTACCAGCACAGACAGCCACGGACTGCCAGGTTGGCAAGAATGAAGGATATGCTTTCACACGACATGATGCACGATGTGCGGAAGGTAGTCTTGACGACAGAAAAAAATGGATGCATTAAGGGGGAATCGAACCCCCGGCGGGTCGAGCTTCATGGAATGGCAACGACCCAGGTTACCACTACCCCATTAATGCCCGTAGTATTTCAGCATAATTTCTTTAATGTCCTTCATTGCTAGACTGTCACACACTTGCCTCAGGTGCTTGGCATAAGCTGGTTGTGGATATTACACGTACTCTTTTATGCCCTTCTTCGAGGGCTTTCGCGAATCATCACTGGTCGCTGTCGCATTGATAGAACCACGACAGCCATGTTCCATAAAAGTTTGATAACGAAATGCGAAGCATCGACGACAGGTCTATGTCAATGTTCGCGGTCGTCTAGGAGGTGTCTTTGGCAGCCACGCTATCCAAGCATAGCGCCTCGCTTACTCAGGTATTCTCAAAAAAAATGGAAGTGTTCTGAATCGGACGAGGTTGCACGCGGCTCTGCTGCGGACGTCTGCAGCCCCGCCTAACTTCAAGTTGCAGGGTTGTGGTCATGTCGTGGCCGTCATTATTGCGCGACTGAATAAATTCCGAGAGAAATTAAGTCATTCTTGATCATTGCTCTGGAATGTTTCCTAAACGTGCTCGGCACACGCAGGTTCGAAGATGGCTTGTCACACGTCGTAGGAAGGTAGGAAAGAACATGCCGTTTACGCAGGACATGAGTTTTCTGATTGACGAAATGTCATCGCCCATTGATTACGAACTCGTTTCATAGAGACATTGTACACGCCTGACACGTTATGCATGGCATATTAAGGCCCTCCTGCCAGTGCCAGAATCTTCGTCACGGCTTGCTCTGCCATGGTCATGATCATGGCGTGCGGGTTACTCATCGGCATCTGCGGAACAGTAGAGGCCTATACGGGGTCTGTCAGGGGCTACTTCCTGCTCAATGATCTGGTATCACGCACATCGACGACGAATAGATTGTTGGTGTTGAAGACCTTAGTGTTTTCGTCGACGACGGCCTTACCGGCAACGCCGATGGAGTTGGAGCCAACCCAGTGATTTGAATTAAGGCCAGCCTGTGCGAGCGTCAGCGGTTACTAAGACCTCTCGAATGCGTTCGACCTACAGGATCATAGTTGTTAACTATGTATGGAGAAGGGTGAGGTCGAGGACAAGGTCAGCACATGTGTTACACACCATAGTCAGTGATTGTCGTCGTGTTATCGGGCGTGATAAGGGTCAAGCCAGTCACTAAAGGGAGAAACTGTCTCCATCTCTTCTATGCTGACTGACATCAACGCCGTACCATTCTTAACACCAGCGACAAGCTCTGTAATGCCTTGGATTAAGACTTCCTTGTCAATCGGATCAGTGAACCATGGATTGACCAAGGCTCGAGCAGTCATGGCAGCATCAATTCCAATACGGCCGCGTGATGTTATGCCAGTCGATCTGCAGTGGTGTTTCAGGATTTTCGAAAAATACATGATATATGTAGACTTGCAGATAACATGTAATCGTGAAGATTTGACTATTGGGTCACGGTCAGTTACCGTTAGCTGCTGAAAAGGTGGTATCACACCTTGCATTGTAGGGGTATGATGTCGTCACTGAGGCAGCGCCAGGCCTTCCGGTTCCTTGCATCTGAAACGGCGTCAGAAAAGAAGCACAGTCACCTGGTTAACATACCCATCTGGTTTTGCCATCTCGTCCAGATAGCGCACGCCAGAAGTTGATCCTAGCAGGTCTGCATTAACACTAGGTATTCATACGTTCAAAGGAGATTCACCTGGGAGAAGCTTGCGAAAAAACGCCAGCATAAGAGTTCAGATACTGTTGAGCATCGGCTGGTCTCGGACTCGACCAAATTTTAGCCCAGTTGTCGTAGGCGTCAATCGATGGGTGCGTGAACACAAGCTACGGGCGCGCGAATTAATAGGTCCGAAACAGTCAAGAAAGAAAGACTAACATTAATGGACGGATTATCAGAGACCTAGAAAGAAAACAATCACTAAAATCAAATATCTATCATGATCAAAAGGCAACGGTTGCTGTACATTGTATCCGACAGGAAGGTTGATCCAATCTGCTTGAGGAGGAAGTTCTTTACTTGCTGTAGCATCCGCTTGCACAAGGTTGATCATGTCCGTAGGGCCTATGCCACTGCGGAACAAGATACGAGGAGACCCGAACGCGCCAGCTGACAGGATGACTCTGCCCTTTGGTGTGACGGGAATAAAGCCATTCGGGCCGAGGGACGTGTCGTTGACTTTGACGCCAGTGATCTGGCCCTTGTTGCGAACTAAGTTTTGAACGTAGACATATTGTCTATATGTAAAGTTGGGTCGGGAACTGGCCGTCTTGAAGTACGTCGCGACAGGACCAGTCCGTTTACCGTTCACGAACTTCGAAATAGCATGAGGAATGCGAGTTCGAGCGGAAGGGACGATTCCTCACATTATATGCGCTATACCCATAGACGTGATCTTTCCAATCTATGTTGTCGTTGATGGTTACCTGACTGTAACCTTGAGGTTTGAGGAGCGAGGCCACGACGTCGAAGGTCTGCTCTAAGTATCTCTTTCCATCTGTGGAGGGATGATCTGTGCTAGGAAGGCGGGCCTTTAATTTCGCGGTATAAGGTGCTTGATTTCCCCATGAGACTGGCCATCCCGTTCCGGGTGCGAAATCGGTAGCTGGGGAAAACCAATAAAGACTATGTCCAGATCAGCGACAGTGTGTATTCTACAGATCCCATACACTCACGCTCCATTGATGGATGTTCCGCCACCAAGCAGGCAACCTGCGAAAACGTTGATGTCTATGGGAATATGAGCGGCTTCATTTTGGTGACATGTCGCAGAATGGTACCTTTGCACCACCAGAACGGGTTGCTATCGGAAAACATGCTTTCTGATGAATGGTAAGTATTGCGACAAACGGGCGAAACAGCGCACAGCGCACCAAACAGTCCGGGTACATCGAACTTTGTGAGCTGATTGACACCCTAATCAGAATGGCAATCGAGAGTGCGCCAGAGCTCCTTACGTTGTATCCCTTCGTCCAGTCTGGTCCATAGCGACCGCCAGTCTCCCAAGTGCTAGGTCCTCCACGCTCAAGAAGCAGCACTTTCTTTCCAGTCTCTGACAATCGATCAGCAACGACTAGGCCACCTGCTCCTGCACCGACGACGATGTAATCATAGGGCGTTGCCTTGCAGATGATTTGAGCCGAAGGGTGCTAGGAAGACAGAAACTGAACATACGGAAACGGTCGGTGTCGTGGTAGTTGTGGTCGTCGTGGTCGTGGTAGTTGTCGGCGTTCCTCCGGTCCCACCAGCTGCCCAGTTGTTATACATTGCATCAGACACATGGGCTTGCGAATAGTCGAGACCAAAGAAACCGACTATTTCGGAAGGATGAGCTATGAATAGACATGAAATTTTGAAATCCAACATACAATCGTTGTGTTCTAAAAATGTACTCTGAGGATCTGATGGCGAGTCGACTGCAACACTTGACCAAGCCCATGCAGGGACCCCGAAAGTGTCAATAGGAATTGATTTAGTTCCGCTGGCAGTCGACCAGGCTAAAAAGAGGATTATTGCTCGATTGTCGGAGAAAGTCAAGACAGGCACCTACAGACGCAATGCTGGCAACGATACACCCATTTCCAGTGGGTCGAGTTAACTTTGGTCGATGGCAAATCCGTCAGCACCGGTCCGGACATCGCGCTACACAGACGTTGAGACTACGACTCAGAATACTAATCGCAAAATGTGTATACTGACGTCGGCTGAACATAGTCACTACGCGGTCACGTCAATAGAAGGTTATTATGAAAGTGGAAAATCGACCCACGTCGCGTATCGTGCGGATCGAACGATGGAGTTCCCGTTCGGCCAGGCAACCAAGAGCAGGTTCTGCAGCATGGCCCCTCCGGGAGAGGCACCTGCCCATATGGTCGAAATGGGCGCCACAATTTCACCAATGAATTCGTCTGGGTTTGCCCCGATGTAGCAAGTGGAGGGAACACGTAGCCATAAGTCACTCCATGAGCTGGTTCGGTGTAGCCCCAGAAAGTGATTCCGTTGTCGGGGTCGGTATATGGTCCTCCCTGAGCCAAAGCTTCCGCGAGGAAAGCGATGATTAACGCACGCCATCTACAATGCTTGGAAAGACGTTACCCAGACCGATTAGCGGCAAAATGCTAGCTACTACACGCCAGAGCATAGTAGTTGCAGAGGGAAAAGAGGTTCAAAGCGTTCACCGTGAAATTTTGCCCGTTTTAAACAAAACCGTCAAACCAAACAGCGAGAAAGTTCCGCCAGGGACAAAATGCGCATACTTGATACACCCTTACTTTCTCATGAGGCTGCCGCTACAGTGTTCTCGTAACCGAAAGCAATGCAAGAATAGTGGAAGATGTATGGAGAACGACGACGGCGGATAGAACTCGGAGAACGCGCCTGAGCTCGTGATGCAAAACGACCTGACAGGCTCGGAGAAAGTGTTGATGGTGGGGTATGTTGTTGCTTGATACGCCCGATCATACTCTGGGGTCAATAGCGCAAAGGGGTACCGTCTAATGGACGGTTCCAATTGGCTTGGCTCATAGTAGTGGTCATTTTTAGCCGACAAAGGTCCGGCATATTTTCCGACTTGAAGCAGAAACTCAACAACACCAACTGTACAATGCTCTGTTCTAGATTCGAAAAGCGATGTGAGTATAAAATAGAACAAGAAATGGGCGCCGAATTCCACTCACCCTTGGTTGGGCCATGTGGAGTCGGACATAAGCCAACACTCATGGTGTCTCCGAATACGTTGCCACGTCGTGCGGGGCTGAAGCGGAAGAGATAACAGTCATGGCGAACGCTGCTTTGCCAGTTAATAGGCTTGACGCAACGTCTGAGGTAGAATCGCGCCCTTCCATGGACATACATCAGAGAGTACAACAGACATCAACCGTTGGAAGTGCGTACGAAAGCGGATAGATATTACGATAAGTACACTGATGCCCAACTCATACGCCTAAACACACCTTGAATGCGCGGGACCGAACGCAAGTCTACCGGGTTTGTTCGCCAAAAAGGTGTGTCAATCCGATTGTCTATGCCCTCTGAGGCGCGCTCAAATGCGGGCAGTGGCCGTTCTCCTGAACAACGACAAAGCCTAACTTGACCATGAATCGCAGCAAGTTGAGCATTGAGCCCTTTGGTGCGAAGGAGGAAGCTTCGGCGTGCTGGGGAATGTGTTGTTTGTGCGAAGTGGATCAACAAGAGTTAGCCGGGTAACATCAGACCAGTAATCGTCCCTTGTTACCACTACCGCCTGGCTCGTGTGCGGCGACGACGACGGCGAGTGCATTCCCAGAAAACGCATCTCATTGCATCGAGGACTGCCGTCTTACCAGCGTGGCCTCCATCAAGTGTACTTGATAGCCCGTGCAACTCTGAACGCGTCTTTCTGTCACCTTCCTTTCTTTCTCCATTTTCTCCTTTTGCGGGTCTATTTCCCCGTTTCATTCGACACCATCCCTACTCATATACCTTCTCTTTAACGTCCCGGAGCGCCCGCTCAATCTCTGTGATATAATTCACGGGCGGAATCGATCTCGCCCCAATCATCATGTCGACGTCAGCTTCCTCTTCAACCTCAACTCCCCCGTCTGCCAGCGCCGGCCCCAGTGGGCAAAACGTTCACCCTCTTCTGGAAAACAACGATGAGAAGAATAGGTAGGTGTGCACTTCGTTCCGCGGATCCGGTGCTCGGGATTGAAGATGGAGATTTGATAGCGTCGTTATCAAGGTCGGAATGGTAGGAGACTCGCAGATAGGGAAGACAAGTCTCATGGTGAAATATGTAGAGGGTAGCTTTGATGAGGATTATATCCAGACGCTGGGTAAGACTTTATTGTCGTCGTTTAGAGTTGCTAGCTTTAGCTCCCCACAGGCGTCAATTTCATGGAGAAAACGATCTCCGTTCGTCGGACGACGATCACCTTTTCAATATGGGACCTAGGCGGTCAACGCGAATTCGTCAACATGCTACCGCTGGTTTGTAACGACGCCGTTGCTATTTTGTTCATGTTCGACCTATCACGCAAGTCAACGTTGAACTCCGTGAAAGAGTGGTACCGTCAAGCACGGGGCTTCAATAAGGCAGGTGCTCCGTGTTCGCTTACCTCGCATTCCGCCGTGCCTCTAGCGGCAGCGTTGCCGCTCGTCCAGCAAGTCGCTGACATCGCCCTGCAGACAGCAATACCCTTCCTTATCGGTACCAAGTTCGATCAGTTTGCGACATTTCCTCGAGATGAACAAGAGGAAATAACAAAACAGGTTAGTTTCCACTTTCTGAATATTCTATCCCGACTGTTGATGTCGACCTTTCTTCCAGGCAAAAAGATTTGCACGAGCAATGCACGCTTCTTTGATATTCTGCTCCACGTCCGCATCAATAAATGTGCAGAAGATTTTCAAGATCGTGCTAGCAAAAGCTTTCGATCTCAAATGTGTGATTCCAGAGATCGAGGGTGTTGGAGAACCCCTGTTAATCTATGTTGACGTGTAGCGAGTGAACTTTGGCTGCTTGCTGGAGAGTGAAGTGTGCGGGATAGCATATTGGGAAAGATGCAAGAAAAAAATAATTCCCGAGGTACGATTTTTGAGTCCAGTGACGTCCGGAATCAGACTGAACTGACGAACCCACCTCATCACGGGGTAGCCATCAAAGTCGATCGTAGGGTGTGGCTCGTTGTTGTTGAAGGCACATGTCAACGATCCAGAGACCACTACCTACCATACTACCGTTTAATCCTCGGGTGTGAAAGGACCTCGCTGCTAATTCTTCCCTTCCTCTCATTGTAAACATAGTCGATACTGTCTCAGCCCTCGTTAGTCTTCCTTAGAAGTCTGCTGATTTACCCAGTCTTCTCTCCTTAATTCACCCTCCCTTACGCATATCCATGTCGGTCTATTGGTTGTTATGTCGCCGTTTTGCCCTGTTTTGCTGCATGCTCTTACTCGTATATCCTCGCTGTCGTCCACCACTATACATCACTTGACACATTGGTTTTGCACTTTCATGTCCTAGTAAGGCACTCGTTCAGATGGAAGCGAGTCCACATGCCCAAACATCCACGCTTTCATTCTAGATAAGGCGACAAACATGGATATGCACATGCAGCCTACCAAAGCATTCCTGAAGCAGAAGAGCTGGTTCAAGTGGTATTCAGCCAATTTAGATCAGTCGAAAAGACATCGTGGGCAGCTGCGGCTGTCATGCATTTACTTACTTATCAACCTCTTATTCCATGGCAGATCCTGTTCTAGACAAGTGCGGTGCCGTCCCACATGGCCTCTGCATTCAAACAGAGGTTTGTATTTTATTATTTAGCATAATCGAACAGTGATGGGCACGACATGGAGACAAACGCTGGTTGTCGGAGATCGCGGGTGATGGATGCAAGTGGCCCGAAGACGCGCGAGGACGCGGTCTTCTGAACCATACGGCAAGATTCTATGGCCATAGTGATGAAACTGCAACCATCAGCACGGCGAGCGGCCCAAGAGCGTATCCAAGGCAGAGATTCCGAGGCCCGAGGCTGCAGTTCCACCTTACTTTGCCGTACCATAACCCGGATTCAGCGGCAGCTGCCCTAAGCCAGCAAGGAATGGCAAGGGTCGCATGCTGATCAGCACATATGGTCGCGTGCTCGTTTCGCGTTGGGTGTCCGAGTCGTCGTCGCGACTCATGACTGGAATTCATGCGAGAAGTTCCCGGGCGATGGCTGATATCACTTGTGCATCAGTTATACGTGTATTCAGTCCGCCACGCGCTCTATCTATTCCATTCCCTTATTCCGACCTCTTTCCTCCCTTTGGAAGTAACCATGCAATGACCTCTTGCTGAATCCGTCCGCCTTCATCCCTCCGTCTGTCATCATTTCACATTCTTATCTTATCCCTCTGACAGGTCAAGCATTGCACGGCATTCTAAGGACACCATTCCGAGCATCATTCCTAGGATTGTTCAGGGGCTACTGGCTCGGTCACGTCTAGTTTCGATACTCGTCGCTTTGGAAGCACAAGGTCTCCAAGACCCTTGTTCTATTACGCACGAGACATAGAGCGTTCTATCTGATGCATGCCATGCATTTCTCATGATTGAATTCTGACATGCAAAAGTGCGCGGCATGGGCAGCTGCTCCCTCAATTATACCATGTGCTTTTCCGAGTACGTCCCATACCAGGACATCCAGAACCTCATGCAGTGTTGTCATGCGTCTCTCTTTTCTCAGAGCCAGTATCAAACACTGAGCAATCTGGAACAGTACAAAAGGCATTGAGCATTGTCTCTCTTCTCCAGCTCTTCTCCCAGCCTATTGGGTTCCTACGGTCTCCTAGCTTATTAGCTTCCCTGGAAATGATGGCGCAGTCCTCGTTCCGAAGACTCGTTCTTCTCGCTGTATTTGCATTCACGGTGTTCATCAGCGTCCATGCGACGCAGGTCATGCACCGTCCCGCCAACTACAAGGATCCTGTACGGACGTTCAAGACCGAGAAAAGCCCAAAGACGAATGTCATACAGAGACGTGCTGGTAACAAGGTGTCCTTTGCTTACTTCACAAACTGGGGAATCTACGGCGCCAACTTCCGTAAGAAGTCCGGCTTCAAATTTCGTCTCCGTCTGATACTCTTTCTTTCAGAACCTACGGATATCGTTCCTGGACCGCTCACTCGTAAGCTAGTACTCTTTCCCGGATGCGAGCTATCCTGACAATGACGACAGACATCCTGTATGCTTTCGCCGACGTCAGTTCTTCCACGGGACAGATCACGTTGACTGATTCCTATGCTGATCAAGAGGCAAGCAGGCTTCTGATGCTCCATCGATGTATTTCCTAATGGAATCATTTACCATAGAAACACTTCCCTAGCGATTCTTGGAGCGAGCCGGGAAATAACCTCTATGGGTGCCTTAAGCAGCTCTACCTATTGAAGCTCCAGAAGCGTAATCTCAAGGTTCTGCTCTCTATCGGTGGCTGGACGTATTCTCAGAGTGGTGAGCTTTAGCGTTATCGCATCGAGATATTCTGCCGACCATTCTCAGGTCATTTCAACTTTGTCACCAACGCTGCGGCTCGCACCACCTTTGTGAATTCGGCTGTACAACTCATTGAGGATTACGGTTTCGATGGCATGTACGTATCCGCGCCCTTTGATGTAGCGGCGTAGCGACTCAAACTTCCTGGCCAGCGATATTGACTTTGAATACCCAACGAACGACGCCTTGGGTCAGGGTTTAGCTGACCTGGTTACATCCCTTCGGACGGCTTTGAACCAGCTTGCCCAGAGAAAGGGCGACACCGTGCCATACCAGATCACTGCTGCTGTTGCTGCCGGATCTGCCAACTACCAATATCTCAAAGTCTCGCAGATGAACGCTGCCTTGTCATACTGGAACCTCATGGTGAGCCATGATCCCTCCGCCGTCAACCAGTTCCTAACCGATGACATTACAGGCTTATGACTATGCTGGGTCTTGGCTCACCTGGGCAGATAACCAAGCGAACTTGTATGGCGGTCAACGCACGGGCGTCAACACTGACGCCGCAGTCAAATGGTACACGGCAAATGGCGCCTCCGCTGATAAAATCAATCTTGGTATGTGGATGCAACCTTCTGAACCTGGTGTCGGAGTTCATGTGTATGGCTCGATACAGGAATGCCGCTCTACGGTCGCGCTTTCGAGAACACGAATGGAATTGGTCAATCATACAGCGGAGTAAGTACCTGGCTGTGTCAGTTGTCGTGTTTGTTCAATAGCCCTATCTGAAGATCGGTCCTGGCACGATCGAAGCTGGCATTTATTCGTACAAGGTTTTGCCTTGTGTGTCATTGAAGTATATCCTGGCTACAAAGTGTGCTGATTGCATTTTAAGTGGCCGGAGCTCAAATTTTCGAAAACACGACCGACGTCACTAGTTACTCCTACGATTCCGCCAAGAAGGAACTTGTGTCCTATGACACGCCCAACATCGTTAGAATGAAGGCTCAATATATCAATTCCAAGGGGCTCGCTGGTTCCATGTTCTGGGAGGTAGGGATACTACTATCCGCTGACTTGGAGCGCTCATGAAAATACATTTTTAGCTCTCCACGGACAAAGTTGGCTCTGATTCGCTCGTCGCCACCAGCGCAAATACTCTGGGAGCACTTGACCAGACTCAAAACCACATCAGGTATATCGTCTGGATTTATTATTCCCGCTCATTTCTGACCGTCTATCTCAGCTTCCCCAATAGCAAATGGGATAACGTCCGCAATAACATGGGCTCCGGAGGTTCGGGCACTACCACTTCGAATCCCACCCCAACCACGACCACTTCGAGTCCTCCCACGACCACTACCCAGCCCTCTGGCAGTTGCGCTGGCGTCTCAGCCTGGTCTTCGGCGGTGAGATCAGCCCGTCCACTCATATTCTAGTTGACGGCTTACAATTAATCCAGGTTGCTTACACCGGTGGTCAACAAGTCACATATGGTAAACCACTCTTTTAAGCCTCTGCTGATTATGGGACTGAAATGTTGAATTCAGCCGGTCACCTCTGGACCGCCAAATGGTGGACTCAGGCAGATACCCCTGGAGGCTCTGGTAAGAGAATCAATCCATCCCAGGGACTTTTTTCTAAGTGTTGATCTACCTGGCAGCCGGCGTTTGGACCGACAATGGCGCCTGTTAAGATATCCTCGATAATTGTTTAAACCTATCTATACCACGTAGTCGTGGTTTTATGAGACATAATCATAGTCGTGACAATCCAGTACATAGGATATACGTCTAAGTGGTTCACACTGGAAAATTCTGCGAAAGTGATGTTGCATGAAGAGGCGCACGCCCAAGGAGAAAAATAAATGAACAAATTAAAGGTACAAGGAAGAGCAGAAGATGACCGAATTAGGTCGCTCGAGCATCTCAGATGCCTTTTCGAATTTTTTCTTAAGTTCCGTATTTCCGATGACATGAGCGGCCTGTGCCATCTGACGTAGTAGCTCGCCCAATCGTCTGAAGACGCGAATCACACTTCCCTCAAATTGGTCCGTGAGCTGTCATCGGCCATCAACAACGTAACTCTGATGCAAGGCTGGTTCTACGTACTTTGCATATTTCAGAAAACGAAGCACCTCGACACCACTGTATTACCGCGTCCATGAGCTCCACCTTGAAGGAGGAAACGTATTGTTCCTCGTCGATCGGCAATTTCGACTCCTTGGACACTTTTGCGATTCTGTGAGCTATTTCCTGCATGACACGTAACGGAGCGGCGAGTTCTTCTTTGAGCTTTGTCACCTGTTCGCTCTGAGAAGCCGAGGATCAGGCCTTCCGATTCAGCTAGCAACGATGTGAACGCATACCTTTTCCGTAAACACGAAGCAGCTAAGGAGAGCAGCACATTGCTCAGGTGATAGCGAGTTGAAGGCGCCGTTGAAAATGAGCTCAGTGAGAAGCAGCTCATCACCAGTGCTAATCTCGCACGCTACTCTTCCCTTCATGTCGACAATATCGGAAGAAGTAGTGAATCCGAGTCTACGCAGGACACGCTTCCGACACTTGAGCTCCTCGAGGTGCAGGACGTCCTGAGTAGCCTGGATCCGTTTCTTGAGGTTTCTTATCCGCTCCTGGCTTTCCATCTTCTTTGCGTACAACGTGTACAGTTCGGGAAGTCGAGGATCCTTGTGAAGGCGACTCGAGAACATCCTTTTTTCCATCGCCTCGATTTTCTGGAAGCAAGTTTATCAGATATCAAAAATAGCAATGAAACATTAACCCTACTGACTTGGACAAGCTGTCTGAATTTCTCGTCCTTGATACCCATGTTCTGGATCGGGTCAAGAAGGGCAACGCCATTCGGGAACCGCCTGTGGACTTCGAGCACGCTCTTCCATACAGTCTCTCTCGCCTGCTCTGCACGGATATCTTTTGGAAGGACAATGCGGATGTGACTGATGCCCTCGATAGTCGTTAGGAGGACAGGGACGACGAGGGGGACACCTTTTTTGTCAGGAGGACAAGGCATGACACCATCTGGAGTTGATGATACGTTTGCTCGATCCTTATTAACTGCCCCGCCAGGCGCGCAGTTAAGGAGAACGTCAATGATATACTGTTCATGAGGGGGGAACTCGTCCGGTTTCGGGGTAGGCCGGTTCTGTGGGAAGCCGGGTCAGTGAGATTTACCTGAGATATTCAGGCTACTCACTTTGGGTGGTAATCTTTTCTGGTAATTTATGATGACGCCCCACCCAAAGTCAAGTTTTTGATATTTCACCTTGACCAAACGACCAGGTTGCAGGAAGGGTAGGGAATACGTTGGATGTGTGACAACATCCCGAAAATCAGCTGTCATTTGTTCAAGTTGCTGCCGGTAATCGTAGTACTCTGAAACGAGCGATTCGTCGGGGATCACGATCTGACTTTTCTTCTTCTCTTCCAGCTTCAATTCTAATGCAAGCGTCAGTACTCCACTTGTCTGCGAGATGATGAGACCTACCGTCTTCCAATTTCGGGATTCCGGCACTGCTCTGAAATTGGAAAAAGCACCGTTCGAGCATGTATTCTGGGCTGATTCCTTCAACCTTCATCAGGTTGAGGATCATGTTGTAACCCAGGTGGAAAGCTGAATCCAGTCTATCTGCCTCGCCCTTGACCATCATCTTCGCGGCGGCAGGCTCAAGTTTCTCGTCGCACATCATGATTACAACTCCTCGATCATCAAGACCTCGTCGACCGGCACGTCCAGACATTTGAATATACTCTCCCGACGACAGATTCCTGAACTCGTGGCCATCAAATTTGCGCGTTGTCGTAAAAACCACAGTCTTGGCAGGCATGTTGAGACCTATCGAGAAGGTTTCCGTAGCGAAGAGAACCTTTATCAGTCCTTCTTGAAACAGGATTTCGATGACCTCCTTCAAAATGGGCAGTAAGCCACCATGATGGATTCCAATGCCGCGACGTAAAAGAGGAAGTAGGTTGGTGATTTGTGGCAGGCTCCTATCGTCCACGGAAAGATTGTCTATGGCGTTGTTGAATATATTCGTGATCATGTCTTGTTCCTCTGACGATGTAAGCTCAAATTTGTTCATACTCAGTGCGAGACCTTCGCACTCGCGCTTGCTGAAGGCGAAGACAATAACGGGGTTGTAGTTCTTCATCATAATCAGCTTAATGATTTTTGAGACATCCGATTGGCCTGCGGGGTGAAATGAGCGATTGAAGAACAAGACATAACTTCTGTCACCTTTCTTGTCATTCCCTTTTTTCGTCTTCCCTTTCTTCCCCTTTCCTGCCCTCGGATCCGCGGGATCGTCGCCCATGGAATCCTGCAATTTACCCATCGCTCGGCTGAAGTTATCCTCGCGGAACTCGCCTTTCTCATTGACGACTAGATATATGCCCTCATCGCCAGCGGGAAACAGATAGTGTTGCAATGGAGTAGGCCGAAAGTCTGTGTAGACGACGTGACAAGGTTGTTCATGGGACTTGCAGATCCATTCGGCAAATTGCATGGCATTCGGAATTGTGGCGGAAAGGAAGACATATCGGACTGTATGCGGAAGAAGAATGATGGTTTCTTCCCAAACGACGCCCCGCTCCTTGTCCCTCATGTAGTGGATTTCGTCAAATATGACCCAGGCGACTTCGCGCATAATTTCCGAGCCACGGTACAGCATGGAGCGCAAAATCTACGGACACACGTCAGCCAATTTTGTAGCATATTGCAAGTTCTTACCTCGGTGGTCATGACTAAACAAGTTGCTGAAGGATTAATTGTAACATCGCCAGTCATGAGGCCGACATCACCAAATTCTTGAAGCATTTCTCGATATTTCTGGTTGCTGAGGGCCTGAATACAATAATAAGTACGCGTGCACAAGTTCTCGGACAGGTAAAAAGCGTACTTTGATAGGGCTTGTGTAAATCACTCGTTGCTTATTCTGCAAACATTGTGCGATCGCGTACTCGGCCACGACGGTCTTGCCAGCACTCGTATGTGCGGACACCAGAACACTCTCGTTCCTCTGGATTGCATACACGGACACCTTTTGGAAAGGGTCCAATTCGAATTTGTATTCGCGAGCCGGTTTTGAAGGCGGGACGTGTTTTGAGATAGGAACGTAGTTATATCCAGGGGGAACCGCGACTTGGTGGCGAACCTGAGATAACGGATCAGAGACGAATAGACAAGGTGGTGGGTAGGCAGCACATACCTGATGCCTGAGCTCCAATCGTGACCCAGAATCGACTGTTCCGACCAGACCTGCACTCGCCGCGACTTCTCGCTTAGCTTCAGTCTCAAAGTCATCCAGAACGACGGGATTCGGTGCCTCGATCCGAGGTTTTTTCGCCGGAGAACGGTCAGGCTCTCCCTCGACGCTTTTCATTCCGCCGTTCGTCGCTTCCTCTATCAAGTTCTCCGCTTTCCGCTTCTCATTGATTTTGGTCTGAGTGGAAGCCTGATCCGTTTGCATAGCGACATTGTTTTCATAGTGCTCCTCGTCCTGGTCCGCTGGCGTCTCCGTAAGGAATGAAAAGAGATCTTTCGAGTTCATGGTATAGTGTCCAAATGGTAGACTGAAATTTCGAGATTATGTCACGGTCACGCACAGTGAAATCGTCGTCACGTCGGCGGGATGGCAAGAATACAATGCCAGAAAGGAGACTCTTTCTGAATGATGCTGAATCCAAAACCATACGTTGCTAATGGCGATGGTTTCTCTTCTTTATTCTGTCTTTTGAATACTGACACTAGTTCACTTTGTCGAAATATCCAATGTTTGGCGAGAGCTTTGGGATCTAACTTGTGCGCGGGCTTTGCCGAAGAAAAAGCTAAATTTCTGTCCTCCATCCTGCCTTGCTGAATCTACGTCAAAAATGGCTCAACAACGGATGGCAATATGGGCAACGGAGGCGGATATTGACGAGGACGTTGACTTGTCACTGGCGATTGGGAATTACGGTCAAAATGGGCACTTCGATGATGGCACGTCGTTTGCATGTTCTACCTCATTGGACGTGCTGACTTCAACTCATGATCCAGCACATATGCAGCAGCCTCAGATCGATGAAGCGGCTCTATTGGCGATGCAACAGCATATGGCACAGCAGGCTGCCTTTGCCCAAATTCCTGATGTCGTGAAAGGCGTGCGTTTCAATCGCACCTCATATATGAGTTGTTGACCTAATCCTTTCCAGTTCATCGTTCACTTCCACCAAGCCGTGCTCGAAAACAACCTCGCAGAAATTACCGTGGCCTATGAAAGCGGCTGGAACAAATACACTGAAAAGTTTTATTCAAGGACGGAATGGCCGGAAGCCGAGGTTATTGCGCCCCTAGTGAATGATGGTCAGTGAATCCAGATGATGAGCGCAACATATGCATGTCTAATTCCTGGACAGACCCTATATTCCTTATCCTCTATCGCGAACTTTATTATCGTCATGTCTACTCGCGGCTGCAGCCTAACATTGACGACCGCTTCCATTCATATGAAAACAGCTGTGAACTTTTCAACTATCTGCTGAGTATGCCAAATTGCCATTGTCCATGAATCCCGAGTCTGAAATGTTCTTAGACTCTGACGGCCCTGTTCAACTGGAGCTCCCAGAGCAATGGTTATGGGATATCATTGATGAATTCATCTACCAATTCCAAGTCTTTTGCTCATGGCGCTCAAAATTCAAGAACAAGACTGAGGACGAATTGATGATGTTGGCTGAGGGCGGCCCAGTATGCTCTCCATGTCTTTTTTTTACCTTTAAATAATCTAATGTCTCCACAGGTTTGGAGCTCTTACAGTGTCCTCAATGTCTTGTACTCCCTTATTCAAAAGTCCAAAATTAACGAGTATATCATTGCTCTACAACAAGGAAAATCGCAAGAAGAAATCGAGTTGGTAGCTCTTTGTTGGCTTCATAGCTACCGGCACTCAGAAAATTCCAAGTGAAATTGTAGGGGAGTATGGCCAGCGACCACTATACCGAATGCTTGGATACTTCAGCATCATTGGCCTCCTACGAGTCCATGTACTCCTGGGGGACTTCACTCTTGCCCTGAAAGTAATGGAGAACGTGGAGCTCAATCAGAAAGTAAAGTCCCTGTTGCTGCGACGTCTTTACAAACTAACGAGTCTTTTAGTCACCGTTTACCCGCGTCACCGCATGCCACGTTGCAACGTATTACTATGTTGGTTTCTGCTACATAATGCTTCGCCGATACCCCGACGCGATACGGACATTTGTCACTGTTCTCAACTTCATCATGCGTATGCGGCAGTATCATACCAGGAGTTACCAGTACGACCAGGTAAGCCCCTTTCTCGCAGCTTATTGAAATCGACTAAAACTTTGAAAACGCTTTAGATCAGCAAAACTGCGGACCGCATGTACGCGCTGTTCGCCGTGTGCAACGCATTGTCGCCAAGTCGTCTGGACGACAACATTGCCAACATCTCGAAAGAACGATTTGGCGAGCAATACGCTAAAATGTCTCGCGGAGGGTGTGTAGATTATTCGCACATTCAGCATCTTACGCTCATAGAGTATTTTCGCAGTCAACAATCACTGTCCGCGTTTGAGGAACTGTTCCTTTACGCGTGCCCGAAGTTCATCACCGCCAATCCCCTCCGTATGAAGACCCCGCAGCCATTGCTCTTCTCCTCACGCCTTCCGAGTCTGAACAGACACCGGTTGCTCACGCTGACCCGACACATCGGCATCTAGAACTTTTCCTTGCTGACGTCGCAGCCCAGTCACCCGTCCCCACGCTTCGTAGTTTCCTCAAACTATACACGAGCCTTGGAGCTAAGAAGCTCGCCAATTTCTTGGATGAGGATGAAGAGGAGATGGTGCAGGAGATGATGATGGTGAAACAGTGCAGCAAGAGCATAAGTCGGGTGCCTGGGACTGAGAAAAGTGGTCTCTTGGAGGGACAGACGATCACGACCAGCGATCTCAATTTTGTCATTGACGAGGTACGTTGGTTGCCCTATTCTCGATCGCCATTCTCATACCGAGAAAAAAAAAGAATATGGTGCATATCGCTGAATCTACCGTTGGACGGCGGTACGCAGGCTGGTTCATCAAAAATACGGAGAGAGCGCAAAAGATCCTCGACGATCTCAAGAACATGCCTCTTCCCGCGCCCCCTAAAGCTGTCGCCCCGTCTGCGAATGCTGCAGCACCGACGAATGACGTGCAGGTCAAAGGGAATAGAAAGGTCGCCTGGGGTGGAGTGAAGGCAGCTTAGTTGATTGTATCTATATGTGTACCACTTTTTTGAAGTAACTACACTGCATCGCCACCACTTCCTATCAGAACGTTATGCTTTTTCATCCACCTTTCATATAATCTTGACTCTCATTTCTAATCAGTCGATATTCTCTTAATTCTCTCGATGGCCGAGACCAATTCTCGTCACGAAGCGGATTCGACAGCTGTAAACGAGCATCTTTCATACCCTTCGACATCGACTGCTCCAGAACCTCCGCCGCCTTCCACGGAACAGGCTCGGCAGGTGTCAAAGGACAGACTATACATTGGCAACCTGCATCCTACGGTGGACGAGTGCGTTAGGTCGATCCAGAAAACAGGTGACTTGCCATCTCACTATTGCGCCCTGCAGATATGCTCTCCTCCAAGTCTTTTCAAAGTTCGGCAAGATCACCAAACTCGACTTTCTCTTCCACAAGAGCGGTGCACTGAAGGGCAAGCCACGCGGATACGCCTTCGTAGAGTACAGCAGCAGCGATGTATGTGCATTCCAGTCTCGTCTTTGCTGCCTGCACGATCAACTCACCCCGGGTCATCTTTCCGCATCATACGCGACGTCTCCGAACGTAACCTTTTCTCCACGAAATTCCCTATAGTGAAATGCTTGCCCCGGGGGCGAGACATCGCTAGCTTCTGTTGCGCCCTCCCCTCCTCAAAAAAGTACTGCATGGACCATTGGGCTGACGACGGTGTTTAGGAGGCTCTCAAGGCCCTCACCGCAGCGCACGATAAGCTCCTGCGCGGCCGCAAGTTGGTCGTGACGTTTGCGCACCAGGCGCCCCAAGATCTCTTGTCGCACGGTGGCGCATCATCCAGGCTCAGAAAAGGCATGATGGAAACGGGAAGACCGACCGCATTGAGCTTGATAAAATCCAGCGCGACCAGCAGGCGCGAAGCGTGAGTCACACGATTCGGATGCAAGCAAAGTACCACATTTGACATGCATCGTCTCAGCACCGAGGATAAGATTGCGATGATGGAGGCGAAACTTCGTCAGATGGAAAGTACCAAATCCAAACTCAAAGAAACGGCGACCAGTTCCACGACATCTTCCATGCCGACGCACCCATCTTTACCCGCCAAACCTCCCCCGGCCATTTCTCCACACCTGGCAGCACGCTTCCCGTGCAGCATCATTCTCAGGGTGCGAAGCCATCTAAACGTTTACTGCCATCGCTCCCATTGTTGCTTCTTCCTCTACACCTCGTCTTGTGACATCCGAGTCCAAGCCGAATGCGACACCTTCATCGCGCACTACCAAATCGAAACTAGTGGGGGTCAAAATTGGGAGAGCCAAAGATAAACAGGCTAGCCCGCCAGAGAACTCTACTTCAAATTAGCGCGTCAATATGTCGTCGTTTTGTTGGTATTGTATATCTGTTATATTTCAGCGGTTGTGCAGAAGATTTGGGTCAGTGAATAGAATGCTGGCGCGGATTTTTTTGTGGTATGCGTCATGTCATATTCATGAAATAGTATGAACACAAGGAAGAGGAAAACGACAAGTCCTATTCGTCTCAAACCACCGTTCCTGCGTTCGATGCGATACGCGGCCACAAATCCGCCTGGAAATCGACTCAATGGTTGCATCTCAAAATGATTTAACTGAAAACATACGCATTCTTTTGCGACGGGGCCAGTAATTGCTGAGCCCTTCATTTCGCCTTTGGGATTTACAATGACTCCAGCGTTATCCTTCGGATCGACAAGTTAAACGAAAGCCAGGCAAGTACTTCAAGGAAGCATACCTCAAAGTAGAGGAAAACACCGTCTTTTCTCCGCCACGCTTTGCGTTGGCGCACGATAACCACAGGCATCGCTAGACAACGGAGGGTTAGCACATGACATATCAAAGCGACTGTGTTCCACTCACTTTTCTTCCTCAGCTCAGGCTTTCCCTTCTTCACACTGGCAACGACCATATCGCCCACACCCGCATCCGGCAATCTGTTCAGGCGAGCACCAAATCCGAAGGGCTCGATAATATACAAGCTCTTTGCGCCGCTGTTGTCGGCGCAGTTGAGGACGGCACCGACGGGCAGACCAAGAGTGAGACGGTATTTGGTTCCAGATGCACCTCCACCTGTGTTCGACGATAAGATGCAAGGATAAGGAGGTTGTCAACATTTCGTTCCATACCGCGTTGTGCCATTTTCTAGGATATCTGCTGAGGAATCTGGAAGGACTTGCGGGCGACGACGAGTAGTATGACTATACACCGTCAAACAAAGTTTCCAAGCCGAACATCGGCACAGCTGGGCATGTACAGTTTTCGGCATTCGCCGTACTTTCCCAGAATGGTAATACTAGGAATCGATGAATCTTGATTTCTCCAAAACGTCGTCTGAATCCGCTCCGAAGCACAAGTTATAAATATGTCGGATTCGATATCGCTGGAAATCTCAGAACTCATCCGCAAACAGCGCAAGAATGCCTGACTATTCACAACGTGAAGTAAGTCATTAAATCAACATGTAGAGCTTCTGACATATAGTGTATCACAAGCTGGCCGAGCTAGCGGAGCAGGAAGCGCGTCTTAGATTGTTGTCATTCGATGCGACGACAGCATGGGATTAGGGAGCATCCTTCGTGCCCTCGCCATCAAAGAGCAGCCAGAACGAGCGGCCTGCATAGTCATCACCCAAGCGAACTCGACTCCGTTGTTTGTCGCCCACACCGCGGATTCCGTCAGTCCCGCTTATTTCGCAGAAGCGGAAAATATTCGCAATACTGTCAAGCGGTGGGAGATCTCCACCTGGCGGGCACAAAGAATCATAAATCTCGACGAGAAGCAGGACCTGCTGCTCGCCAAGTCGAGTGAATACAGCTTCAAGGGAGGTGGATGGCCGATCCGAGTAAAAGGCGTGGCCGGCGTCGTCGCGATCCTCGTCCTCACTGGTCTTTGCTGCTCCACGAAAGAGAAGACGTTCAATCCACTCAAGTACGATCCACCAACCGACTTCAATCACGAGCTAATTGTGAAAGCCCTTGAGACTTTGTTGGACAAACAGTGCGTTTCATCTTGCTTTGTCTTTTTGTAGTGGATGGCTCATAGTCCAGAATTAGGAAGAGGGCCTCCGTCATGACCAGATGTCAAGTTGAAGGTTGGTGAGAACGTGGCTGGTGAGAGCCCGTCGGAAACATTCGCAATAGCTCTAGACGATCAGATGCGATAACGGCCGCTGCATGAATAGAATCCCATTCTTTCCATCATTGTATGGTAGAAGTGGTTCTCGAAAGTCAAAACTGATAGGCGATGCCCGGATAGCGCAGGCAAGCTGCGAGATCATGTCATAATGGCGTGGTACAGAGTTCTGTCATTCGTCGGCCAGGTAAGCGTGCTTTTTGTCTCAAAGCGGTACGCCGGAACTAACAGGGCGCATTGTGGGGCAGCTGACCATGGAGCTAAGCCAAGAGTATGACAATCCATGCCGATGCGTCGTAATCCATTACAGAAAGGGGTACCTCCGAAGCCAGATGGTCACCAAGATGCTATCCAACCACATCGGCCATCGCCAACGCAAGAAACGAATGGAAGTTCGTTGACCTTTGTAAAGCTGACAGTCAACCTTGGGTAGGTCGGTCAGCAACGTGCGGGGGCAATTTGGAACCCAGAACGAGCTGGACTCGACTGAGCGCGCGGCCGGAGCATCAGAAATGCTGATTCAGGTGGTCATGCGCCGTCAAGAACTCAGATTGTGGAGAATGATGACGGTGGATCAGATGGTGACTCGGTGAGAATTGTACATGCCAACGCACATTCTCATGCGCTGATTTTACCTACGTGTGGATACAGCTTCATTTCAGGCGCCTCGACTCTATTCATGTCGGAAAGAATCGGTTTCATTGACGATCCACACAGCCCGAGGCTCAAAAAAATCGACGGAGAAATGCTTCCAAGGAGAAAGGAGGCACTACCGGCGGTAGACGGCAGCCAATGAACGCAAAGTGATTAGATCCCCAGATCACGTGTGGAGGTATCCATCAACTTCTGCAACCTTGGTCAGTTCGAAAAAAGCATTCTGTCGACAGAATATAAAAGCCTGAATCGAGACGTCTAGGCTTTTACCCTCTTTCACCGCGACCCCCATTGTCAAGTATCCAAAATGCCTTCCAAGCAAGTTTTCGAGACCAAGGATGGTGCAGTCTACACCACCTCCAACGGCGCGCCTGCAAACGAGCCCTACTCTGCACAGAGGGCTGGTCTGCACGGCCCGCTCTTGCTTCAAGGTGCTTATCTGATAATGTTTAATCCATGGAGAAACTCTGATCATATTCTCAGATTTCCATCATATCGACCTCCTTGCCCACTTTGACCGAGAGAGGATTCCCGAGCGCGTTGTAAGATCGATCCCATAAACATTTTTCTCAATCGCTGATCTTCACCGATCGCCTCCAATCAGGTTCATGCCAACGGTGCAGGAGCCCACGGCTACTTTGAGGTTACCCACGACGTGAGCGACATAACCTCCCAGTCGCTTTTCAAACAGGTCGGCAAGAAGGTCCGAGCGACAGTCCGTTTCTCCACTGTCGGTGGCGAATCCGGTTCCGCTGACACTGCTCGCGACCCTCGTGGATTCGCAATCAAATTGAGGACCGAGGAGGGTAACTGGGACTGGGTCTTCAACAATACTCCAGTCTTCTTCATCAGAGATCCCGCAAAATTCCCTCACTTCATCCACACCCAGAAGAGAGATCCCCAAACCCACCTTAAGGATGCAGATATGTTCTGGGTACGTAACGAGTGCCCGCATTCTGGATCAGGACACTCATTCCTTTCTTCAGGACTATCTCGGTCAAAACCCGGAATCTATTCACCAAATCATGATCCTCTTCTCAGACCGCGGAACGCCCGACGGATTCCACAATCAGCACGGTTACTCTGGCCACACGTTCAAGTGGCTCAAGGACGATGGCACTTTCCATTACGTTCAGGTCCACCTCCGTGCCGACGGAGGCTTTAAGGTGACTGATCCACTTCAATTCTCTTGTGGAAGAAATATTTATCCCGTTGCAATCATCAGACGCTCGACGATGCCACTGCACTCCGCTTGGCCGGTGAGAACCCAGACTACGGTACCCAGATACTCTTTGAAGCTATCGAGGCCGGAAAATTCCCATCCTGGACCGTGTACATCGTGAGTGGCGGGAAAACAGTTCACCCGTTATCTGCCTGACGAACCGGTTCTCAGCAAACCATGACGGTTGAACAAGCGGAGAAATTCCGCTACAACATTCTTGATCTCACCAAAATCTGGCCTCACTCTGAATTCCCCCTGCGTCCGATTGGTAAGCTTGTGCTGAACGAGAACCCGCAAAACTACTTTGCGGAAATCGAACAGGTGCGTGGTGTCAAAGGCTTGGTATCCATGCTTTCCGAGTCTGACGGACACCTTAGGCTGCATTCTCACCGTCCCATCTGGTTCCGTACATCGAGCCCTCTGCAGACCCGGTCCTCCAGTCTCGTCTCTTCTCCTATCCCGACACTCACCGCCACCGTCTGGGCACGAACTACCAGCAACTGCCCGTCAATGCCCCATCGTCCCCATTGCAAACTTCCAGCGCGATGGTCCCATGACTTTCGTGTCTCAGGGCAGCCGCCCGAACTACGAGAGCACCATCCAGCCTCTCACTTATGCTGGCCGCAAAGGCGCAATCGAGGCCTCGGTCAGGAACCTGGAAAGGGAGGCACAGCACGAAAACTTCATCGGTGGTGCTTACAGGGATCTCAGCGAGATCACTGAGCGTAAGCCGTTTTTGACAGAATGAACCCAGCTTAATTCTGACGTTGATGCTGCTAGTTGACTTTGAGCAGCCACGTGCGCTCTGGAGCAAGGTGTGGGATGACAAGGCCCGAGAGGCGTACGTCCGCAACGTTGCGGGCCACTTCAAGAATGTCAAGAGCGCAGGTGTCAAGGCCAGGCAACGTACGTTTACTCGCATAATATTATCACGTTCGATTTACTGAAATCGACGACCCCTCGTGCAGTCTCCGTCTGGGCTGCGGTTGACCAAGGCCTCTCTGACCGCATCGCTGACGCGGTCGGGCATCCGCACGTCAAGCCGCTGCCGGTCAAGCCTGCTGCCGAAGCTGTGAAGTTCAGATCCAACCTCGGTTTCTCCACCCAAAACAAGAGCTTGAACTACTGGGCTGGAAAACTGTGAAAATGCTCTCTGAAAGCGCCGCTTGTCGTTGTTGTAGTCTCCTGTGATCAATATCTGTTTCATGATCTGTTTGTAGAAATATGCAAGTTTGTGCAATGTGATGTACCTTTTACCAGTGCGCTTTGAGCAGTAAGGCGTGTCTAAGAGATTCAGATCACCGGGTGAGATGGTCCGATGACCCATCGGATGATTCTCTTCTGGGCCCCCACTCTTTCACTCCTGTGCAACTAGGAGCGCTAAGCGATTATCTTCACATTCGGGAATTCCCTACATACCGAACTGAGCCACTAGGCCAACACCTTCGCCAGCACTGCCGACCTCCAGACGCTCGGATTTTGTAGCACGATGTACACGCAACACATCATACTTCAAGAAGGCCTGGACATTGACGACAACAATACTCTAGGCATACTTTAACTTGTACGAAAGCGATAAGCTTAAAATTACACCAAAACACATAACTTTAAAAAAAAAAAAAGGGGGCGGTTGGAGCTCGCGAAGCAGATAAAACGATAAGAAAGCTGAAAGCATGATAAAACCTAGAAGGATAGAAAGGGGTTGCGGAGGTCAACCAAACTCCAAATGCTCGACCGAAGTCTGATCAAGTAAAAAAAGAAAGGCAGTGTTTCCAGAACGCCCTACTGCCCCCAAAAAGCAAAAAAAAAAAAAAAAAAAAGTTGCTCAAAAAAACGACCCAGCAAACGTCTACGGACCGGCGAAGACGTCTCCTAAGCGCTCCAAAACGTTAGCACGACACGGCCCGGCGTGCATGCGATGTGTTTACGTCACGAGAAGGGACGGGTTGGCTGATTCTTGA
The DNA here is from genome assembly GCA_011319805.1 of Macrocybe gigantea. NCBI lineage: Eukaryota > Fungi > Basidiomycota > Agaricomycetes > Agaricales > Callistosporiaceae > Macrocybe > Macrocybe gigantea. Next base: position 82,383 of record SJRY01000107.1, read on the forward strand.
GCTTGAGCGTGGAACTCTTGTCTGATCTTTTTTTTTCCGTTCTTCCATTTGACCGATGACGAAAGAAATCCGATTAGGTTTGTGAAGGAGGAGCATGGGGGAGGCAAAAAAAAAAAAAGACAACAGTTCATCGAGCGGTGCGTCGCAAAATCGTCCCATAGTCGCAAGAAAACGGTAAAAACGTCCTCGACCAAAAAAGAGCATCCACACGTTCGGTCCTACGTATCGACGGATCTAAAAAGAAACGGCAAATATCGTAAATCAGCTCAAAGCTAAAAGCCCGGGTATCAAGCGTCGAGCGGCCGTAGCAGCGACCGGGGTCTGACCCAAGAAGCTCGAGCCTAGGGAAAAAGGAAGGAATACCATACTATCAGGTAATCGGTATCGGCATCGGTATCATTTGCGTAAGGATATAATAAAAACAGATAAGTCGCAAGAAAAAGCAGGCAGACAAAAACGAGCGTGGTCGGTGCGAACCGAGTCCTGCGGGTATCAATACGAAAACACCATCAGCCAGGGATTGAGCACGATCTGTAGCAGCGGTGGTTCGAGGCTTATCAGAACCGCGGGATGAACCCTTTCGCGCAAAAGATACGGCACTCACAGGGAACAACAAATGGCATCCGGCGAGGAGTCTATCGGTGCAGTTCGGTCAGCGTCAAACTTTAATGACCCCAGCACAAAGACAGACACAACTCACGCTACGGGGAAAATGACGGCCCAGCCCGCGCTGTCAACTCTCCATTCCAGCGGCACGAGGGGCGTGGCGAGGACGATCATGCCTACTATAAGCAAAAACGAGAGCGACATGGGGAACCAGAACCTGCGGCCGCAGCACATTTAAGAAACAACTCGTCGAAGCAGGAACGCCTCGAATCCATACCTCTTTGCGATCTTTGGAATCTCTTTGAAGAAATTCGATCTTTGCACCTCCTTAATCGTCGCAGACCATGATATATTGTATGAAAACAGATGTGCGAGCATGGCTTGCGAAAGCGGTATCGAGAGTCCTCCAAAGAAAAAGAAGCTGTTTTTTCCATCTTGAGACGCGTAGAGAAAAAGGCAGAGCAGAACAGAGACCCACAAGAACGGCAACCACATGACATTTTTGAAAAATCCACGTATCTGACAAACATGATCTGCATCAACGTTAGAAAAAAATCCATTCCGGGCCTACACTCACCAGCTGCTTATGTCCAAGCCTATACTCGAGGAGCGTGTACCCGACCGTGCCAGACCCAAAGAAAACGACGTTGGTCGCGAGCCATATCTCAAAACTGTGCATGTAAAACCCGTCGACCGGAAACTGGAACCCGAGCACGATGTAGTTGACGACGCTGACGGTGATCGAGGCCGCGATGGCATAGTACGAGAACATGTACGCCATCATGGAGATCTTGTAGTGTAACGGGGCGGATGACCACATGAACTTGTGGATCTGGTGCGAGATCGGGCCTTTGCGAAGCCATTGCACGAACGGGTTGAAGAGCAGTTCGCTGCAGCCTGCAGCGCAGGAAGGTCGCAATAGAGCCAGGGAAGAAACGGCATTAACGCACCATAAGCGTACTTTTGCCACCTGTTCAGCTCATCGTCCACACTCAGAGACACGCCCTCCTTGAAGCCGCCTTTCGAATACGTTGCCCACCTGCGCAGGTCAGATGTCGAGACGCGTCCGGCGGCAACTCAGACTCACCGGATGACGTAACCTCTGAGCATCAGCTGAGCGCCATGTCAAAGTCCTCTGACACGTTCGACTCTGACCACACTTTTTCCTTCCCATCGACCGGGTCGATAAACTTGGCGTCTTGTATCGCGCGCCATCTCAGAAATCTATACGTTTACATGTCAGCGAGGTGCAAAAACGTCGGTTCCAACGCACGCGTTGTGGCCCATGAACGGTGCGATTTCGCCATTGGCGCAGGCTGGAAACTGTTAGGCTCGCGCGCCTTTTGTCAAACGAGGCAGACGCACCCATGGATATGCACCGGTTGATCCTTCTCGTAAAGTACGCGATTCCGTTTTCAAAATAATGGTGCGCCACCTGCATGACATCTGACAATCCGGTGGGGCTTCAGCCTAATTCCATCCCGACGGCGTCACTCACTCACCCGACTCGTGCTGTATGATCGCGACGTCCGGACACTTTTTCATTTCCCTCGCCGCGTCTCTCAAACAATCCTCGGGGACGACTGTGTCCGAGTCGACCAAGAGCACAATCTCGCCCATCCGGATCGACCTCCCGTTGGCAGCCCATGGACGATGTCGCCCGCCGCTCTCTCATAAACCTCTTCGATCGCGAGGCTCAACGCCTTTTCCTCCAAGTCTTCCTCTTCCGCGGCGATGGACTGGGCGTGCAGCTGGGCGTCGTCTTTCTGTGACCCAGCGCTCTCGCTTTCAGACGTCAGAGGCCTCGGGCCAGGCTCACGGTCGTCCATCCCACTTTCGTTTCCAACGGCGTTCCGCGCGGCAATGAGGGCCTCCAGATTCCTCTCGACCTTTAGCGACAGAGCCAGACCTGCACACGTCCATGACTAGCCGCGCTCCAAGTCGAACGCTACGCACCATAGTTCATGTTTGAGGCCTTTTTGAACCTTCCTGCGCGTTTGAACCCGTCCGGCGCATCGTCGTGCTTAGGTCTCGCCACCCAGCCAATGTTGTGCGTCGCGTAGAATGCCAGGCGTGCGTCCCTTTCCGGTGCGGGAAGGAGCTGCCAGTGTCCGTTCGGAAGGAGAACAAACGTTTAAGAGAAAAGGACGACTGACCCGGAGACCGTCGTCATTGATAAAGATGGTCGAGGTGCCTCCCTGCCTCGCGTACGTCTGCATGGCGCGCTTGATAGACATGATCGAAGGCGTCCTGCCTCGTTGACAAGTCAGTTTGAAATGTTCCGAAAAACGTTTGTCAGCGACACTGACAAGACCTTTTCCAAGCTCTCCTTGTACACAGGCATCTGAATCGTGACATGTGGAAGCGCGTTGTCAAGCTCCTTGTTTGGCGGCGGCTTGATGGCAGAGTAGTACTTTGAGTTTTGGTGGTAGTGCTCGATCGGGCCGATGCTAGGACGAGGTCAGCGTGCTAGTGTTCCGAGTTTCGGGGTGACGTACGCCATTGTCACGTTTTGAACCATTTGGAGAGCAAAGAACTGGACAATTTTTTTTTTAGATGCGGAGACGTGTAACAAAGTCGGGCTGGTGCTCACGAGCGAGATGCAGTACAGCAACGGACAGAGAACGAGCAAAGCAAAACGAATGTACGTGCTGTCGAGTGTAAACTCTTGGAAAAGGATTTCTAGCAAAAAAGGTTGTTATTAACAAGAATAGTACGTTTGGTAGTACCACTTACTGATACCGTTTCCAATAAATACTGACGTTTTCTTGAGAACAGCGAGTGGATGCCGAGTGGAGGGACGCACCTGCAGCCAAAGCAGCAGCCATGCCATTGTAGAGGGGCGCATACAGTCGTACTGGGCGGTTGTGGATTCCTTGGGACTCGAGATCCGCAAGGGCGACCTCGTCTTCCTCGATGGACGATTCGAGCTCTGGACTGCTCACCTCAACTTGGACCTTTTTGCCGTACCACGTGCGTTTGACCTTTGCCGCACTCTTTGTGTGTGCTTCACCGTGCTTGTCATCGTGCTGCTTGTGATGAAGCGGCTTTTCTTCGAGGCCGAGCTCGAGCTGGCTGCCGGTGATGACCTGGTGACCGAGCTGAGACGCAGAGTAGGACGTGCTAGGGCGAGCTGGTCCGACGGGTCTAGTGGCGGCGGGTATGTTGAGCGATGCGGTCGGGGATTGGGAGACAATGGCAGAGGTGTGTCGAATGGACGGAGGCCGACTGCTGCTGGCACTGGAAAAGTGGTTGGGGCCGGCTAGGGCCTCTGTGCTTCCCTCTGCGCTTGCGTTGGACGCGGTGGCGGTGGCGGAGGTGGAGGTGCGAGAGGTGGGGCCTGGAGGCCTAGTACGCCAGAGGAGCTTGATGAGGCGGTCGTCGAAATCGTTGCAGGTGGGGACGATGCGGTCGAGCGAGTCGGACCAGACGACGAGGACGCGTTCGTCACGCTGCGGAATGATCACCATGTCATTTGGGAATCGGAACGGAGAAGGCATGGAGAGCGCACGATAAAGGCAGCGCATTGCTCCTTGTCTGCTGTGGGCAGATGAAGGATCGAATCGAGGACTTGGATGCGCGTGTTGCTGTCGATGTAGATGCTCCTGTCGTCTGGAGCGCTGCGGAGCGACGGTGAGTACACGTGTTTGGGAATTTTCTTGGGACGTACATTTCTGCGAGGGCAGCATGGACGGCGGCGCTCCTGACCTTGACCGCGACGGCAGGATTGAGAGCGGCTACGGCGGTCTCGAATGGCTCTAGGTCTGGATTTTCATAAGGAAAGACGCGGAATTCGGGTGTCTGGTCTGCAACAACAGCCAGTCAGCTGCGTCGGGGAGGAGGCAACAGAGAGAGTCACCGTTGGGATCTGATATGCGGAGTGCGACACCGGATGAAATGTTGTGCTCGTTTGGACGGAACCAAGCGTCACCCTGAGTCTGACGGAATATCCAGTGGAGGATGGCGTCGTTTCTGTCATAGTCCATCGCGGTGAGGGAGAGGAGAGAACTGGCCGACTGTTCTCCGCGTTTTTCTGTCGCTACTAGGTGTGCGGGGTCCTTGCTTCTGATAAGGGTGACGTCACGAAGCAAAGATCGATCGATGCCGAGCTTTGCCTTTTTTAGCGGCGACTTTGATTCTCTTCATGTTCACCACCCACCATGAACGACAACGATTACCATGAATCGTATTCCAACCGTGGCCCGCCGCCGTCGTCTTTCGCTTACTCGTTCCCTTTTCCCTTTCAGGCTTATGCAGGAAATCCTGACCCGGGCATGGCCATCCCCGGACTCGGCGCTTCCCGTCGTTCTGCTTCGTTCGAGTCCATGAACGCCGCGGTGCAGCGCTCCTACCGCGCACTCGGACTGGCAGGTCCCCCGCTCGACGCCAGCATTCCCCGCTCCGGAAGCCTCTCTGACCTCTCCACCTCTCGTCGTGCGGGCACGCCTCCGTCTCCGGTGCCAACCGTTTTTCAGAACAGCGCCGCGGCGCACATGATGCCCTCCACGCCGCCTCTACCCGCCTCAGGGAACGCTCAGCTGCCGCGCTCTGCCAGCACGCAGACCTTTCGAGCCCCGTTCCTCTCTCCGACCTCCAGGCCCTCTTCCTCGCTCTGGTCTCCCCCGACGCCCTCACACACTCTGCCAGCTCTCACAGCTGCCCCCAATGACTCTGCGTCTGCGCTGCCACCGCCACCACCGCCGCTGCCTAAAAAAACCAAGCCGCCGCTGCCCTCGACGCTCCTTGCTGCGCCCCTTGCGCCTGCTGACAAGCCGTGGACGCTTCAGCGCGAGCCACGCGCTGGCCTCGCGTGGTGGGTCACCGTGCTGTGCGTCATCCTAGGCGTTGCAGGCGCCGCCGTCCTTTGCTGGGACGGTGTTCGCCAGACAAAGTCTCGCATGCTCAACCCGGCAGAGCTCTGTCTCGTCATGGACGAGCCGTTTTCCGGACCCGAACTCGACACGAATCGTTGGATCAAGGACATTGAACTCGGAGGCTTTGGGTAACCACCGTATATCCTCCGGTCAATTCACTTGTACTTATTTTTCTTGTACAGTAACAACGAGTTTCAAATGACGACCAGCTCGTCCAAGAACTTGTACATCAAAAATGGCCAGCTTTACATATTTCCGACCCTGTCTAGCGACGATCCCAACATTGGCGACGTGCTCAAGGATGGCGCCAAGTACACCCTGCCAGACTGCACCGCCAGCGTCCCCGTTCCACCTCCACCTTCAAACAGCACCAACGGCCGCAACGGTACGTCCACGGCGCACAACACCCCGGCGCCGACTGGTGGAAACACCGGAGGCAGGAACCCGGCCGCTGGGGGCCAAACCAACCACGGCCGCACCCTCGCTTCGCGCGCCGGGGTAGGGCCAGGCAACGTGAACAGAGGCAATGGCACCGCCTGCACCGCGATCACCTCTGACGCGCTCGGCACCGTCGTCAACCCCGTCATGAGCGCTCGTATCACCACCAAGGGAAAGGTCGGCATGCGCTTTGGCCGCGTCGAGGTTCGCGCGCGGCTTCCCAGGGGGTGCGCCTTTTTTCTATATTCCATCTCGTAACCCGCGCGCGATCGTGTTTTTTTTTTTTTTTTTTTCTACAGGGACTGGCTCTGGCCTGCGGTATGGATGCTCCCCGAGAACAATACGTACGGCCCGTGGCCGCTGTCGGGCGAAATTGACGTTTGTCTAGCTCCTTTACTCTCCGTCTCCGATGGGCTGATGTTTCGTGTGCAGATCCTCGAAGCGCGCGGAAACTCACCGTCCTACCCTGCACAGGGAACCAACTACGTCCGCTCCTCCCTCAACTATGGCCTCGCGAGCACTCTGACGCCCATCACGAGCGGCAAGGACGCCGGGCTATCGCTCACCAAGCAGCTGTTCGGATGGTACTCGCTCAAACACTCCTCGTTCGATCGCGCATTCCACACGTACGCGCTCGAGTGGGACGAGAGCTTTTTGCGCTTTTATGTCGACTCGCGCGTACGTGGCGTGCTCCAAATATCTGTCGCTGATGGTGTCAAGGGCGCGAAGAGCTTTTGGGAGAGGGGCAAGTTTCCTGCGACGGCGCAGAACGGGAGCAGTGCTGCCGTCGTGGTCAAGAATCCGTGGGAGGGCAGGCAACCTGTCGCTCCGTTTGATCAGCGTGCGTTCCAGTGCCTTGTTTCTATTATTTTTTTTTCTCCCTTTAATTGCGTGTATGGTGCAGGTTTTTATTTGATCATCGATTTGGCCGTCGGAGGCACGTCTGGCTGGTTCCCCGACAACAAGGGTGGGAAGCCGTGGTACGACGGGTCCCTCAGTGAGTTTGGCTCCATGTGATACCTCTACCGTATCTTGACCTTGATGCTGCTATATATGTATGTAGCTGCTATGCGCGATTTTGCAAGAGCGCAGGACCAGTGGTACGCCACGTGGCCGCAGAGCGACGATGAACGCGCGTTTAGGATGTAGGTGTTTTTTTTTTTTTTCACATCCCTTCGTATGTCTTTGACTCATTTTCTTCGTTGGTTAGCGATTATATCAAGATGTGGAGCAAGGACTGTTGAGCGACATTATCTTGTAGGGAATACGGACGCTTTTGTGCCTTCAAAGTGGTTTTCTTTTTCTTTTTCTTTTTTTTTTTTGGCAACGTCTTTACGTGCGGTTCGTGCATGGCAACACGCCGCACGTCGTCGGCGTTGCGTAGCTTATTCTAATGGTTACGTACATACCACATTGCATCTTGTTGGTTTGACCTGACGATGAAACTCCTGTTCGTTCATTAAAAGAGACGCGTTTTTACGCGTGTGCCATAAGCGTTATCAAGGCCGAGCTAATTAAAATAAGAGACCGCAGACAGGAAGGGGAGTTTGTGAAAGAAACTTTGTACGTGACGTTTCTTCCGCTTTATCGGCTGTACAGCATACTGTACAATTACGGTAATGGCCAGCACAAAGGTCCCCGGGGTCCTCGTACTGTGCCCTTCCTCTCTGTCCGTTGTTCGCGTCCCGTCCGCTAGTCAGCGCTGTCAGTCGAAAAAAAGCCGGCTGCACTGTGGGCTCGTGTTCATCTTGTTCATCATGTTCATCAGTGACGAGTCGTTCCGAGTCGTGTCTTGCGAATTACGCGTGCAAGTTAGGCGAACCGAGGCTGCGGGATTGTGTCACACGGTGCTTTTTTTTTTTGTTTTCGTTTTCGTGTGTCTAGGACGGGTTGGTCGTGCGCGATGTCATGTCGTGCATGCACTGGCATGGTCGTGAGCCGTGAGCACGCTTGCGTGTGTGTCTCGCGTGTTCGGCTACGCTGATGTCGCTTGGCGTGTCGCTGCAGCATCCGTCAGGCGTCATATTTGACACGTCTTGGTCTTCTAGACGCACAGAAGCACGAAAGAGAACGAATGGGAACAAAGAAAAAAAAAAGAAGAAAAGAATAGGAGCTGTTCCAGACGTTCCAAGAGGTTGTTTTTTTTTTTTCACTCGTGCACTATACCATACTGCGCTAGTCCCATCACGCCATGGGCCATCAAGATGCCACGCACGGGTTGCTCTGGGGTGACGCCGCGTCGCGTGGATTGGGCCGACGAAAACAGGAAAAAAAAAAAAGTGGCGGAAAGCAACGCAGGCAAGGTGGCGTTAAGCATTAAGCATCAAGCCTGCGCGCGAGATTGAGATTAAGAGCCACGACGACGACCAACACGACCTCTCCCTTGCGTTCAAGCTTAAAGCTCGGGCGGCTGATTTGTCTCGCTTGTCCCGGGCGTTCTGGGAATCCGAAGCCCCCTGGGCAACGGCCATAGTGTGATAGTTCTTAATTATCTGTTTCCCTTTTATGGTGATCGTGTTGGAAGAAGCTCGCGATCTGCCGTCGGGCCCGGGATCTGTGGGATGTTCCTGAGTATGAGAAAAAAAGAACGTCGGGAAAACTCGAGGGCTGGCAGCTGCATGCGGCACCAACCGTGCTCGACCGCGAAGGTCCGAGCTGGAGTAAAGAGACAAGCACGAAGCTGAAGCAAGGTAAACGAATTCTGTCTGCCCGCGTCGATGCAATCATTGAGATGAAGCATCTTCATCACTTGTGGCTATCTGCAGCGCAAACACATAAATTTAAAGGTGTCGGAATATCTACGAAAAAGGACACACCTCTTGCAATGATGTTGCTGCCTCAGAACCCAACGTCCCTCAACCACCCCCAGGGTGGAAAATAGCGTTGAGTCGGGTGGTATGCGACGTGCTGAGCGACTGTAGCGTCGTGGAATAGTCTGCGAGTTTGGGACTCTCCTGAGTCTCATTGTGCAGGTATAGTGCACCAGCAGCATGCAATGCTGTCATCCCCGCACTTGACTATGAACTCGCAGTGTCTGAAAGTACATCTAAATGGTTGAAGCTATGTTGCCACGAGAAAAGAGGCAAGGTCGTTGCAAACGATCAAAGGGCCCATCATGAGCTTTCGTGTCAGCTTCCAGGTTACCCCTTTTGCTGCAACGATGAGGGTCGTATATAGTGCCAATCGTTAATCCTTACCGGAGGGACTGGCGTTCGGCCATGTGGTTCACTTTGAGAGCAAGGCAATGACGACAATTCCCACGATCAGCAACACTCTAAGGATCACTGCCTCGACTAATCTGCTCCTCAACACAACCGTGGTCCCGTTTTGTCCGACGAAGAACCAGTTGCGACAATGTCAAGCAGGCCGATGAACGACGATGAGGTCGTCACGCAGATGAACAAGATGGTGCGTCGGCCTTCGCGGGATGGTTCCTTTTTCGGGTGTCCTCAGCCTCACCGGCGGTATGTGATTGCAGGTGGCCTTCATCAAGCAGGAGGCGCTGGAGAAGGCTCGGGAAATACGTGTCAAGGCGGATGAGGAGTTTGCGATCGAAAAGGTATTCCGTCCTGTCGTGGCTTATCGTGGTTTCCAAACATTTGCGGTGTTTCCAGGCCAAGCTCGTCAAGCAGGAGCAGCAAGCCATCGATGCGCAGTATGAGAAGAAACGCAAGGGAACGGAGGTCGCGCAAAAGATGTATGTGAATTGACTCGTACTGAGCGGTCTGACGCGCTGATCCTGCACAGTGCCCAGTCAACGCTGACGAACAAATCACGTCTAAAGCTCCTCCAACGGCGCGAGGAGCATCTGCAGGACCTGTTTTCGACTGCGCGATCGTCTATCTCGAGCCTGGCGGACGACCAGGGCCGGTACGTCCAGTTTCTCGAGGGCGTGATCGTGCAGGGTTTCCTGCGGATCCTCGAGCCCAGCGTCACGGTCATCGCACGTAGTGGAGATGTAGACGCGGCGAGGCAGGCCTCTGAGAACGCGGCAAAGAGCTACAAGGAGATCAGCGGACGGGACATTGCGTTTAGCGTCGAGGGGACGCTGAGCGAGGACTGGTGAGCTGTTGCTCTGCGCTTCGGTCTGCATTTGCTGCTCACTGATGTGGGACTGTCAGTGCGGGCGGCGTCAAACTGCGGAATGCTTCGCGACGGATCACGCTGGACAATACGCTGGACGAACGACTAAGACTGCTGGAAGATAGAGTGCGTTACTAAATCGCAATATTGTTTTTCGCATACTCATATGACTCTAGATGTTGCCAGAGATTAGGTTGGACCTCTTTGGATCGAATGAGAATCGCAAATTCCACACGTAATGTTAATTGCGGACGATTGCATACGGACGTCTAGTATTGAACGACTCACATTTTTTTGATGATTGACCATTCTTCTGAGCCTGATGGCTGCCAGTTCATGCAGTATTCTGTTCATTTGTAAACACAGTCATCACTGACGGGTGTTACGCGATCATGATCAGAGTTTTCCGATCTTGAAGGATGAAATGACGCTCGCTCAGTCGCCGTCTCCTTTATCCATCGATTAAATGTTAGATAGTACATTCGTCCGCCCGATTTTTTTTTTCCGCCACCTGAGAAAGGTTTTCAACGGTAAAAGTGAGGCGGGGCGTCGCCATGACTGCTTCTGCCACCACCACGTGACCGGAACGCGCTCTAATTATACATTTAGCCGAGTTGCCATTTTCATTTTGTCGGGTCTCGTCATGTGCCTTGTGCAGCGGGCCCTTCATCCGCTCGCCATACGATACCCGTCTCTTCTTTCCGACAATCCTCCTGCCGGTCGTTTGCCACGATGAAGCTCGTCCATCATCCGCTTCCCCAGGATGTCAGATTTATAGTCCTCGACTTCCTGTGGGACTTTTTCTCCTTGCCGTCCTGCGGTTCCCTCTGTCGCCAACTCGAGATGTGGGCCACCCGCGTCCTCTTGGCCGTCTCACACATCGTCGCCCTATCTGCTGCCGTGCCGCCTGGCTTCCCGGCATCCGGAAACGGTCTGTGGTTCAACAAGTCCGCCAATGTTTGGTCTAGAGAATGGCTTCCTGTAGGGAACGGATACCTTGCCGGTGCGTTCGGTGCACGAACGCTCAAAGAATATATCACTGATATTATGACAGCAATGATACCTGGTGGTACGACCAATGAGGTCACCCAACTTAATATCGAGTCTCTATGGTCCGGTGGCCCTTTCGCAGACAAGGTCCGCACGCGTCTCTTGTTCCATCCTTCAATCTGCGCAACCTTGTTGACGGTTTTGCACTCATCCAGTCATACAATGGTGGCAACAAGCAACCAGGAGAACAGCTCACCACGGCCCAGGCGATGAGGAACATCCGCCAGACTATCTTCCAAAGCCCCACTGGTGACATTGACAGTACGAGCAACCGTCTTGTTCTGCTCTCCATCTTCGCCCACCGATCGCCCAACCCCCACCAGATATCGAAGTCTTGGCAACCAACGCAGGAGCATACGGTCAGTGCTCGCTTCTTTCGTCTCGTCTGCAAGCTTATTTTCCAAAACGGGTCTTGTAGGCTCTTATGCTGGTGCAGGGCACCTCATCTCGACCATAAACTCTACTGGCACATTGTCGAACTATGCCCGTTACCTCGACCTTGATCAAGGTATCGCACGCACTACGTGGACCCAGTCGGGAAATACCTACCTCCGGTGAGCTTGTTCGGATCAACGACAAAGGCAGTTGCAGCCTTACCTACCTTGTCCCAGTTCCACCTTTTGTTCGCATCCTACGCGCTCGTGTACGCAGCACGTCACGACCACGATCTCTTCGACCAATTCTTCTGGCCTTCCTGCCTTGTCGTATGCCTTTTCTTCCGCGCTCGAGTCTGGCCTCCCCGCGCCGAATGTGACGTGCCTGGGCTCGGACACACTGCAGGTCCGTGGCTTCGTCTCGAAGCCAGGTATGCTGTACGAGATCCTTGCGCGCGTCAGCGCCACAGGCATCGGTCCTTCGACGGCGCCTCCCCTTGTCTCGTGCATACAATTCCCCGTGCCCTCCGGCGCTCCGCCAAACGCGACGCTGCAGGTTCGCCCCAGTGCTGCACGTGAGGCGTGGATCACTTGGGTCGGCGATACAGACTATTCCATGGACGCGGGAGACGCCGTACACGACTTTTCGTTCCAAGGCCCGGACCCACACACCTCCCTCCTCACTCTCATCAACGCGCTGACGGCGGGCCCGACACGCCCGACGTTTGCGGAAATCCTCGGGCAGCACGTCGCGGACTACAAGTCGACGATGAATGACGGCTTTGCGCTCTCACTAGGGCAGACACCCCGTGTGGACGTGCCGACGGACGTTTTGAAGGCGGCGTACAGGACTGACGTGGGCGATGCGTACCTCGAGTGGCTATTGTTCAACTACGGCCGGTACCTTCTCGCGAGCAGCGCACGCGGGGCTCTTCCAGCGAACTTGCAGGGCAAGTGGGCTGACGGGTATGGGAACGCTTGGAGTGCGGGTGAGTTCCGCTTTAATCCCTCATGCTCTTTTCTGAGAAGCAAGCTCGATGTCATGGGATCTATGGATTGAATAGATTACCGTAAGTCGCGATGCTCGCTGGTCTTCCGCGCCATATGCTGGTCGAGTTGACGTCTGATTCTTTCATTTGACTGGCTCAGATTCGAACATCAACATTCAGATGAACTACTGGGCGGCCGAGATGACGAACCTTGACGTCACGAGACCCTTGTTTGATTATTTCGAGGTCCGGCTCGTTGGCTAAATATACGTTTCTTCTCATGTTAATTATAGAAAACATGGGCGCCACGAGGCAAACTCACTGCGCAGGTCCTGTACAACATCAGTCGCGGATGGGTGACTCACAATGAGGTCCGCTTCCTGCCTTTTCTTCGTGTATATGCAGCTCACAAGCGCATGCGGCCGTGACAGATGAACGTGAGCAATCCCGCATGATGTGAAGGCTTTGTGAGATCGCTGAGTTTGGATTTTGCAGATCTTTGGTCACACTGGGATGAAAGGAGGAGGAAACACTGCTCAGTGGTCAGATTATCCAGGTAAGCTGTTTACCAATTCCCTCTGTGCAGAATTAACCTAACCGCTAAATCACCATAGAATCTGCGGTGTGGATGGTGAGGATTTAATTGATGCACGTCTCTCGGTCGTGCTCAGCGCTGGACGGAACATGTTAGATGATTCACGTCTGGGACCATTTCGATTATACCAACGATGTCGCATGGTGGAAGGCTCAAGGATGGCCTCTTGTCAAGGTGAGCATGGCGTGTCGCCGCGACGTTCGTGGAGCTAAACATCCGATTCGTTATCAGGAGGTCGCGAGCTTCCACTTGGACAAGCTGATTCCGGACCTGTACTTCGACGACTCTACACTCGTTGTCAGCCCCTGTAATTCACCGGAGCAGGTCCCCATTACCTTTGGTACGCAAGCCGGTGCTGCGACTGAGGTTCTCATTCAGTCGTATTAATATCAATGTTTGTTTGCAGGATGTGCACACGCTCAGCAAATTATATGGCAACTGTTCAACGCCGTGGAAAAGGGCTTTGCCGCGTCGGGAGATACGGACACGGCCTTCCTTGCTGGTATGCCTACGCCTCTCGGTATAGCTCTTTTCACTGACATTGCTTTTTTGAAACAGAGGTCAGGGCGAAGCGTGCACAGATGGACAAGGGCATCCATGTCGGTTCTTGGGGACAACTGCAGGGTCAGTGGTCGCTTTTTTCCTACATAGTAGTTACCTCTTTCTTTCTTCCCTTTGGCTCACTATCCGCATCGTCGACCTCCTACAAAAATAAACAGAGTGGAAAGTCGACAGAGATTCGCCGTCAGACACACACCGCCACCTCTCGCACCTGATCGGCCTATACCCAGGCTACGCCATCGCGGGCTATGACCCTGCCGTGCAGGGCGGCGTGCTCGTCAAGGGTGCGAATACCACGTATACCAAGGCGCAGGTGCTCGACGCTGCCACGGTCAGCTTGGTCCACCGCGGCAATGGGACAGGTCCCGATGCCGACTCTGGGTGGGAGAAGGCGTGGCGCGCCGCCGCGTGGGCGCAGCTCGGCATCGCGGATATGTTCTACCACGAGCTGACGGTGAGTCGGAGTTCATGCCAGTTCGATGCCAGAGCGATTCGGTCTGATTCGTGGAAACGCGTGAAGTATGGCATCGATATTAATTTCGGACCCAACTTGTTCAGTCTTTACAACCCTTTCGACCCGAATCCCATCTTCCAGATCGACGCGAACCTCGCGTATCCGGGCGCGCTCCTCGTAAGCGGTCCTTGTTTACTGTGTCGTGAATTGAGAAGGTTCACGGACACTGTTTATTCTGAAGAACGCGCTGCTGCAAGCGCCAGATACGGCTAGCTACAGTACGCCGCTCGTCATCATGCTCCTCCCCGCGCTGCCGAAGCAGTGGCCGTCGGGTTCCATCAGCGGCGCGCGCGTGCGTGGTGGCATCGCGGTCGATCTGCGCTGGAACGGGGGGACGCTCGTGAGCGCGTCGTTCAAGGTTGGAGCGAGCATCGTGCCGCGGCCTGTGCAGATCGTGTACAGGGGCAGGGTGCTGACGTCGTTCACGACCGCGCCTGGATTCAGCAGGACCATCACGTATACCGGCATCTGATCTTGAGCGGACCGTTCGTTTGATCTGCAACTTCATCTGACGCTTGTCTGTGCATATGTATGGATTATAATTTATGTAGTAATCTCTGTGGAAATCTTTCAACGTGTTGTAATTGCTAACCCAATGGAATAAGAATATATCTGTTCAATGACCGGCTATGGCGTGCAGGAATAGGATGGAGATGAGAAAAGACGTTTCTTTGAGTGTAGCGACAGGCCTGGTGACTGATTTCGGCTGTGCCATGTGGTCGACACTTTGCATTTGGGGAAGGGACGCGAGGCATGTCATAGCGCTGCTTAACCTATGACCGTCATGCTTTGGACGAGTCGAGAGAAGATGCCGAGTGCGATGCTGGCAGTGCGGTGGATGGCCCTGCGCACTGTGCATAGCTGGTTGCCAGCCGTGAAATTTGTGGCTGTGACCTCGCGGCGGCGTTTCGATTTCGAAGGCCCTGACACCGCCCGTCTCACCCGATCTGCTATTTCAACTTTCAACTCGTTCAGAGAACAAGCACACTTCAGTACTCGGCCTCGCCTTGTCATTCGTCGCTCGTTAACCCGATAGTAATCTATAATGTCCGTCGCTGTGTCGAGCACCAGCTACGAACCGGCATTCACGCCGGACAACAAGCTCGACCTGCTCTTTGACCCCGCGCTTATACCCCTCGAAGTGAGGAGTCAGCTGCACCCAGACGTCCATGTACGAGACCCGCTCTACTTCGTCAGCTCCACGCTGACGATGCCTCGTTATTCAGATCCGCCCGCTAGCCTCGACCGACTACAGACGGGGCCACCTCTCCGTGCTGTCCGTTCTGACCTCCACGGGCGACCCCGGCGAACCCGCGTGGGTCGCCCACTTTGAGTCGCTGCGCGCCCTGCCGCGCACGTACTACACGCTCGTCATCGTCGACAAGAAGAGCGACCGGATCGTCGGCGTCGGCACCGTGTTCATGGAGCGCAAGTTCCAGCGCGGGTTGAGCTGCGTCGGCCACATTGAGGACATCGCCGTCGACGAGAAGCAGCAGGGCAAGAAGCTCGGCTTGCGCATCATCCAGGCCCTCGTGTATATCAGCGAGAACAGCGGCGCGTACAAGACGATCCTCAACTGCAGCGACAAGAACATTCGTGAGTCACGCTCGGTCGTCTCCTTCGACATTTCTCTCTGAACGATCGATTCTCTGCATAGCTTTCTACCAAAAATGCGGGTTTGAGAAGAAGGAAAACGAAATGGTGTGTTTTTTCTCGTCATGCCGAATGGAGTTGTTGACTGAAAATGGTTTTACATAGGCGAGATACACACCCCAAAGGTCTCACTCGCCGAAACTCTAGAAGGTGGCGACCCGCCTTTTCATTTCCGATACCACTCGGACTCGGACGATTAACATATCACATTTACGACTAGTTCTCTTGACATCAGGGCCATTTCAGTAACCTACTCTGAGGACATTTTCACGATATAGTGTTTGCCGTTGAATATGTATACATTCGAACCTGCGCTGAGCGCTTTGCATAGAACGTTTTAAATGAGTCTGTCGACCAACATGCGCGTGGTTGGCGTTGAGCGCTGAGAGACAACCTTGCCACGTGGATATCGGAAGTTGCCGAAACCGTTTGCTACGCCCAAGGCCAGGCCAATTCCCCAACGCGCCTCCGACAAAACACATCAAGGTGAGCACGAATCCATGCCTCTCTGCCGTCTGAAGAGTAAAGGAATGGATGTGTGATGCGTCTGTCTACCGGAGGATACCGCCATCATACGATAAAGTTGGAATTTGCGGTGGATGGAGGAGACAGACCTCGGATGACCCATGACCAAACTTTGAACGGCGTTGACTGACTGCTTGTCCTTTGGTCTGTGTTCTTTTCAGATGGTACGTGAATTGGGTTTTCGGAATATTGGACAGCGACTCAATGGCTTCCATTTGTTTCTTGCGGAGTGCAGAAGGTTGAGATCGATTCGTTCTCCGGATTCCGAATCTACCCCAGTAAGGGCAAGCTCTTCGTCCGCGGCGACTCCAAAGTACGCATTACTCGCAATTCCTGCCTCTTTTGCCGATGACGCCAACACCACGCTGCTTTTCTTCCTCTAGGTCTTCCGCTTCGCCAGCTCAAAAAACTCGTCACTATTCCTGCAGCGCAAGAACCCGCGCAAGATCGCATGGACGCAGCTCTACAGGCGCATGCACAAGAAGGGCATCACGGAGGAGGTCGCGAAGAAGCGCTCGCGCCGGACCGTGAAGCACCAGCGCGGCATCGTCGGCGCTGATCTTGCCTCCATCCAGGCCAAGCGCAACCAGACCGCCGCCGTGCGTCAGCAGCAGCGCCTCGCTGCCATCACCAAGGCCAAGTCTGAGAAGAAGGCAAAGGAGTCGAAGAAGGACCAGACAAAGTCCAAGGTGCGTGCTTTTCGTGGTTCACTGCGTTTGGGATGTAACCTTTCTTTCACATCGACAGACCGCGCGTCCGAGCGCACCACGGCACCCAAAGTCTCGAAACAACAGATGAAGGGCGGCAAGGGCGGACGATGAGCGGCTTGTTTGATAGCGAGGAAACCATGTTCGCTATGGCTCTATGCACCCACAAAATTCTATATGCTGCCATGCGCCATGATTTCCACCACCCATCCAATCGGACTGCATTCGGCTTTATCCATCGTGCATTGTCGTCAACATGGCGTAATACTATTAAGATGTGCGTCGGAGTGAAAATACAGGTGTGACTACATTGCTTTTTTGGAATGGGATCAGTGCATGTCTTTCGACTGTCGGGCTACACTCCGTTTAATGGCCTGCACAACGGAGATGATAATGAGCGTGATGATGATGTTATAGAGACGCCTATTATTATGCGCATCTGTGATTGAAAGCGCATGAGCCCGACGCGGTTAGAAGGGTTTCGCGAGGCTTACTTCATGTCTTTCCACCTAGAGCACGAAGAAGGTGAGCAGAATTTTTGATGTGGAATTGTTGCGAGCATATGATAACTACCACATGTTCTAGGCAATAGGAAGGAAAATGAGAAACGAAGACGCTGCTAAGTAGCTGGCGCTCACTTTGCGGACTCGATTCGCGCTGCGTCGAAATCCTCGAGCAGAGACCACGAGGTTTCTGCCAAAACAGTTATCAGGAACCGGCAATATCAAAAAAAAAATCTATCACCTGTCCTCGTCTGCAAGCTCTCCAACGACTCTCCCCTCTCGGCCACCATGTTGATGCTGTTCCTCATGACCTCAACCGTCTCGCTGATCTGCGCGTGGATCGCCGCCGTCTTTGGATTCATGCCCGCCGTCAGGGGCGGGCGGGCGCGGCTTGTGGGCGGACCGCCGCGCGAGGAGGCGAAGGGCGAGGAAGGTCCCGGGATGGGTGGGTCGTATTGCTCTGGTCTGCAAAAATCGTCAGGATACATGGTAGTGAGATGATTATTATCATTATTTGATTTGCCTTGCTGAAGATGGTGGAAGGCTTGGCACAGTCATAAAAGGGTCGTCACAGGTCGTAGCTGTTCGTGAACGGTGATAGAAACGAAATAGTATGCGAAGGTGAAGAAAAGGGAAAAAACTGGTATCAGACGGCGGTGCTGATGTATATGTAGTCTGGAGGCGAGCGCATCTTTTTGTGTCGTATCCATGCAGCCGGAATGATCATCTCCGGATGGAACGAGCACAGGCTGATAGCGCGTTTCGAGCCCAAGACCGGGTTGAAACCAGGGACCGGAGGGCTTTGATCCGGCCTGTGACTATGTACTCATTCTGGTCGACGCTTTTGGCACTTTAGAGGAAGCTGGTGGAGGCACAATACATATTTTTTTGCATTAAAAAGGGACCGGTGCTGCTGGGTTTAAGGGGATGAGCTGGCGTTATCGTTGACTATCAAGTTGAGATCAGGCTTCCACTGGCCATTGGGGCGGCAGCGACGCACGTCGATAGGCGGCTGATTCGACCGTCACCAACCCCCCCCGTGCCATTGGTGTTTCCGGCGGCGAAAGCACCCCATGGATAACGAGGAGGCAGGGGATGGCGCGGGAAAGGTGAATGGCAGCAAGCGGGATGGACATTACTTGGAACACCGATTGGGCATTTGCAGCTTTTCAATTTCATGACATGTTATCAATTTCCATTCTCAAAGTAATTATGATATTTTTGACCCCGTAGAAGGTGAAAAATACACCGGGGGCCCATTGCGATATTGCATACGACCTGAAAAATTGAGCGCACGCATTCTGATACAGGAAACAGTGAGCATACCAGAAATCCACCGGGCGCGCAGAAGATCGTCATCACTAAGAGTGCCACATATCTCTTCAAAGCGAGCAAGGGCGGCGGAAGCCGTGGGCTGCTTGGCATTATCCGTGTCCTGCATAGATTCCAAAAGACCAACTATCTCGGGAACCACATCTTCAATGCACTGTGTAAGTAATTAGGACCTTTCATTCGAGATGGGATTGAAAATTTATTCCTGTACTCACACGAAGGTTGACCTCAAGCGAGCGCCCAAGACAAGAGATGTCCAGTCTATATGCTTTCTCCAGCCCTTCGGATGCTGGCGGCCCATCAGCAGACGGCAGTGTCGCAGCTTCAAAGTCAATGAGGGCATATCGGCGCTCTGGTCCACGAAGGCCAGCCAAAAGAATCTTGCGGTTTGAGGGAACCAGCACATCCATGAGCATATTTTGCAGACCAATATCACCATGCGCAATCTTGTGCTCGTGTAGAAATGAAACAGCCTAAAGGCAAGCACATTGGGAGAGCGAACCCGGCAAGAATTCACGACAGACTCGCCTCAAGGAATGCACGCCCGTATCGGACTAACTCGCCCACATTGACAAAGTCGGCACGATAAGCTGCACCCCATCTGCATGATCAAACATGGGTACAACAACCAGCTTTGGAGGCAAGAAAGGGTTTTGACCTTGGCATGACGGCGAAAATCTGCTTATTGAATTCGATGTACTTTAGGATTGGGATGATATGGTTCCGTGGATCATGGCGCAACGCATCAGAATGCAATAGGCGAAAAGCCGCAAGCTCCTTCGTGGGGCTCGGGCCAGACATTGCCTCAAACGAAAGTCAGTCAAGGTAAGTCAGAAATCAGAAAGGCCATACTTGATCATCACATCCTGTCCATTTCTGTCGCGCGCGGGCCAAACATACGCTGACTGACAGGCTATATATGATTGACCCATATCGAGAGAGAACTGTAAAGCTTACAGTAAACAGGAACATCATCTCTCCGTCATCCTGGCAGCAATAGCGCGCGAATGGAAATGACCCCACAGGGTTAGGGCTGTATGCTTTCCGCGTGGTACAAGCGGACTGCAGAATGTTTCGGGTCAGTGTGAACATAGCAATCATATCCCTGCAAGGCAAAATATGGGTGGAGAAAATGCCAAATGCGAAGAACACGGTTTCGATTCTTCTCCCAAGCAGTGAAATTATTCGGATCGCCTTCCTCCCACACGCCATGGTCTTGGGTCATGGGATAGTCTTGCAACCAAGAGCGAACAGTCCAGATGAATGTGTTCCACAGCCATGTACATGAACGACATGAATAGGCCTGCAAAGCCAAGTAGCAGGGATAATGCACGCCAGTAAGACAGTGAGGATCATTTTGGAAAAGACATGGGCCAATCATGACTTCAAACCCATTCGGCAACTTTGAAATGATGCCAAAATTGAGCTCATGGTTTGAAAGTCGGACAGAATCGAGCCTTAGTCCAGTAACTGTGGACTGCAATGCCGAAACTTAACATGTCCAGTTGATGTAGATCTCTGATTTCGGTTGCATAACCGAGAATTCAGGAAGGCGATCAGTCGTTCAAAGGTCTCTCCAAAATCAACTGAAAGCTCCAAATTCGGGCATGTGAAAGGAGAACGCAACGTACATGAAATGGAGAATTCGTAAGGAATAAGGTAGGTCCATGGATAGTTCCGCCTGCGCCGTAAACGTCTCGGCCTGGGTAGTTAGGTGCACACGTAATGAAACACGAGTCATCGGAGCCAAAAGAAAAGGGGGAGGAATTAATAGTATGGTGCATAGATACAACACAAGAAAGCAGGATAAGAGGGAAGGGCACCAGAAGGGAGAGGAAGGGCACGAACGGGCAGAGGGTGATGGCTGAGTGACGAATTACTTTTGCGTCGTCTTCACTATGGATACGACGATGATGACTATGATGACAGCTATCGCCACTCCAATGATAATGCGCATCTATCAAGACTGTCCATCAACAGAGTTCCGATCTGGCAGAAGTAGATGGCAACAGACCTTCATATCCTTCCACCTTCAAAATGACAACGTAGAGTGAATACAACTCTGTAAGAAGAAAGTTGGAAAATACATACCACATGTTCTGAGCGCAAAGAGGAGATTAGACAGTCTTCACAGCGAAAAGCAGTAATCAACTTGCCTTTCTGACCCGATTTGCGCCACGTCGAAATCCTTGCGCAGAAACAGCGAGGTTATCTGCAAGTCAGGGAGAGGCACAAAAAAGTTGACTTAAAGATACTGGTTCAGAAAAGCGGACTGACGCACCGGTTTTGTCTTGTAATGAATCTAGCCTCTCTCCACGTTCGGCGACTTTGGTGATGTTCTCCCTCATAATTCCAACGGTATCGTCGATTTGAGCCTGGATAGCTGCGGTCTTGGGATTTCCTTGACTGGATCCTGCGACGTTCGCGGCAGAGCCATTGCGGGGCACATATGGGTCGTAAGGTTCAGACCTGGGGACAGGGACATGTCACTTTGGGATGGTGCAAGACAGAGCTCAGACGACGAACATGATGAGAATGGATAGGTCTGCAGGGCAAGTCGTCGAGATTGGGAGTTCAGACAGAGGTGGAAGGGTTAAAGAAGAAGCTTACCGTGCCAGACGGGAGGAGGACGGGAGTGGACGGTGTGGTTGGCAACAAGGTAAGCAGCACTGACGGCTGGCGGGGGGGCAGGATGGAGTTCCCACGGCGTGACCGCAGTCTTTCTTCGGCGTGGTCACAACGTCATCCGGTCATTCGGTCGGGACCCGGTATCATTGCTCTAGTGCTGTGTGTGGGCGATGCGCGACGCGGTGGGAGGCGATGTGGCGTGAGTACGTTGGAGATGACGCCGAGAGGCAAAGGCAGCGAGCGGGGCCAGGCGGGGGGCGCTGTGGGGCGAATTGGGAAATTGACAGTGTTAATCTCACGCCACCCGCCTTGTCGTCGTACCGAACACTTCCTGCGCGACTCCCATTAATTTCTTTTTGCACAGACTGGCCCTCGTGCCGCAGCCTCTCCTTTTTCACGCATTCTAACGTTCTTATGCTCTCATGTCTCGCCCCGCCAGCCACAAACACACTGGCTCAGTCTCTCTGAACCACAAAGCTCAGCTTGCTAATGCTTATAATGAATTGGGGAAGGAACTCTCGTCCTCTAAAATCAGAGTAGTCGGAAACTACACTCTCGGAAGGTCATTGGCGAAGGTCTGTCGCTGTATATGTGCTCTGAGCCGCCCGCCGTCATGCTGATCTCCTTCGCGCAGGGCGTACGGTAAAGTACGTATAGGCACGCATCGCCTCACTTCCACCCGCGTCGCCATCAAGCAGATTCCCAAGGCCATGTCGCCGTCCCTCACCCGCGAAATTCACCACCATCGCCAGCTCATCATCCTCATGTCACACAGATGTACGAGGTCATCGCGACCGAGTCTTACATCTGGATCGTCACCGAGCTCTGTTGCGGCGGCGAGCTCTTCGACTATCTCGTCGAAAAAGGCCGCCTTAGCGAAGACGAGACCAGAATAATCTTTGGTCAGCTCTGCCTCGCTGTCGCCTACCTCCACGAGAACGGCATCGTCCATCGGGATTTGAAACTGGAGAACGTTCTCCTCGACGAGCACTGCCGTGTGAAGCTAGGCGATTTTGGTTTCACCAGAGAATTCGAAAAGGGCAGTCTCATGGATACCTACTGCGGCACCACCGGCTACGCTGCACCTGAAATGCTTCAAGGCAAAAAGTATCAGGGCCCAGGCATGTTCACTTGCCTATCTCCCCTCCAATATCGCACTGACAATGCCGCACCTCAGAAGTTGATGTGTGGTCCCTCGGCGTTATTCTTTACTGCCTTTTGACTGGCACATTGCCATTCGATGATGACAGTGAAGCTGTCATGCGCGACAAAATAGTAAAGGGTGAATTTGAAGATCCCGAATGGCTTTCCATAGGTAAGCCGTTTATAAACTTTGCCTACCGTGGACCCTCATCCATATTTCGCTAGAATCCCGGGACCTGATTAAGAACATCCTTGTCAGAGAGGTAGCTAATCGCTTCACTATTCCACAAATCCTTGGCCATCCCTGGTTCAAAACACACCCCCACGCTCAAAGCCTTGAGCCTTTGCCTCTTGAAGAATCCATCACTTCCTCATCCTCGACCGCTTCGCATGACGCCCAAGGAACCCAACCTTCGGATGCTTCGGCGTCATCCGCAGGTTCTCCGCTAATATCGTCATCATCGGATCTGGACACTTCGGCACCCACGACGCCAGATGAAGTTCCTAACGATCCTTTTGAGCAAATTCATTCCATTCATCGCAATCCTGGCGGACCACCATCCGCAAAGCAACTTCGGATTTTGAATCTATCTACAAGAAAATGAGTCGGTCAGGCAAGCCCGAGACCGTCCACGAGGAAGAGGACAACCAGCTTCCGAAGTCCATCCCTCCTCGCAAAAACTCGTCTGGCTCTTCCCTTGCTCCTCCCGCTCTCCCCACTCGCACGCCGGCACGCACAAAGCGCAGATCGGTCTCCTCGACCTTGTCTGACCCCGCGTCTCCGACAGACGACAAGCCCTTGATGTCGCTTCCGTTCCCCGTCCCGGGCAAAGACTTGGACTTTGCCTCGCTCCTGAACGCGCCGATGCCGATCATATTCTCGACGCCGCTCGAGCGCGAGCTGCTAAATACGCTGAGTACGCTCGGCTTCGACACGGCCCAGATCGTGCACTCAGTGCTCACAGATGCGTGTGATTCTGCCGGCGCGGTGTGGTGGATGCTCAAGAAGAAGGCAGAGCGGAGGCACCTTGAGGGCGGCGCGCCGCTGCCCTCTGCTGCTAGTGTGTCGGAGGAAGCCGGGAAAGGTAAGGGGCACGTCACGCATCCGCACGCGCACAAGGAAAAGGAAAAGGACAAGGACAAGGACAAGGACAAGGACAAGAGGCGCCGGGTCCATGCCGCGTGCAGACCGACCACCCGGCGCTCAATGCCAGTCTGACGCGGTCTGCGCCGCAGCTGGCGTTCGTTCCCCCGACACCGACCTTTGCAAGGCCAGTGACTCCCCCACGGCCCGCCACGCCCACACGCTCATCCATGCTCTCGCCGTCGACGTCGACTATCGTCGGCGGCGGAGAAGGCTCTTCCAAGTCGCATCCGTCGACCCCGGCCGGAAGCTTGAAGGAGAAAGAGACCAAGGCGAGAAAGGCGCGCGCCGGGAGTGTGAGCATCATGCAGCGTGCAACGACGGCGCTGGAAGCTGCTGGACTTGTTAGGAAGAAGTCGTCCGAGGCCGTGAAGGAGGAGAAGGAGAGGTCGCGTGATGTGGAGAAGAGGATGGCAAGCGGGGACGAACCGAGGAGCTCCCATGGAAGTGGCGGATCGTCGAGATTGACCAAGTCACCTCCGTTGAAGGCCACAAAGGACTATAACGCGCCCTCGACGCCGCCGCCGAATGAAGCCCAGCCGCAGCAAGGCATGGGTTCCCCTTGGATCCTAGCGGATGGCAGAGAAGGCGCGTCAAGTCACCAGCGCGCGTCCAGCGGCACACCGAGCAAGGTGCCCGAAATGCAAACGTCCGTCTCTGCCCCGGCCATCTCGACCCCAGCAACCATCAAGCCCACCACGCCCGTGCCGCAGCGCAATCGCGCCAATCTCCTGACAGCCTTCCGGCTCTGGTTCAACGATGAGCGCAAGGGCAAGCGCAAAGATACATCGGGGGCTCCCAGTGTGAGCTCACGCGCGACGTTCGGCCGCTCGAACACGCAGGTTTACAATCGGGCACGGCAAAGCGAAGAGGGAGCAACTCGTCTGGCCGGTTTGGCACCCGGATCGGGCACAGGCAGAGGACATCGGTGTCATCGCGCCGCTCAAGCAGTGTCAACTCGCGCCGTTCATCGGGAGCGTCACAGATGATGGTCCTCGACTCGCCGCAGCTGCCCACACGCCGCTCTATTGGAAGCCACACGCCCAATTCGGACCTGGGTGAGTACTCGTCGCGTCCGTCGTCGATCCGGAGCTTCTCGATGCAGCGCCACCGCAAGTCGCCGTCCGCGAGCTCGGCCGGCTCCGCGCACTTTGCGCGAACCGCGTCACCGATGCAGAAGTACCACCGACGTGCGGGATCCGGGTCGTCTTCAACGACGCGCGTCGTGCGCCAGGCGTCGCGCACGCCGCACCTCCGTTCCAACTCGACGACGTCATCGCTGCATTCTCCACCCTCTTCTCGCCCGACGTCGTTCTATGAGGCATCCGAGAGCGAGGCGCCGCGCACCGCTTCGCCATACAAACCGCGAGCTCGCCGCTCGTTCGACGACACACCGCGCCGCACGGCGTCTGGTGGTAACGGCAGCGGCGGCACGAGTACCAGCACGTTTGTCGCGCAGAAACGGTCAGGCCCTTTCGCGAGCCCCATCACACACGGGTTTGGCCCGGCCGGTGGGTCGGTCGGACGCTCGAGTTGGAAAAAGTCGTGGGGCCTGGAGCCGCCGGGGTGGCAGACGCGAACGGCGCACCTGCCGGTTGAGGTGCTCGCGGTATCACCCGCCACCGAGCCGGCGTCGATCAGGGATGTGTTCTCTGGGCGACATTCGATCAGCATGGGCGACGAGAGCGACTGGGTGGACGAGGATGATGATGTCCCCGCGTTTGCGGGTGGGCTGGGGCAGATGGGCATAGGCGTTCCGGCTCCGCCAAGTTCGACTTTGCAATATACCGAGCAGCCTGTGATGCTGTCTCCTGCACCGAGGCGCCGACAAAACAACAAGCGCTCAACGAGGAACACATCCGCGGCTTCTTCAATGTCCTCCCGACAAAAAGTGGAATCGACGCCTTCGGAGAACGTGTTTGACCTCACAGAGCCTAGAGCCGGAAGGCGATCCCTCCCCGCTGGTCGTTCTGGACCCGCTTTTCGACATGCCATACAAGAGGAGGATGAGGACGAAGAGGAGTGAGCGGCCTGGTTTGAGTCGTGGGTTGGGGCGTTTTTTGTCGCTCTGTCCCCTTCTTCCCTTTTCCCCCCCCCCCCTTTCGTCTCATTGACTCTTTTTTCCACTTTTTATCTATGCGATTCGTTTTTCCTATCTACTCTTGTTTCAACTCTCAGCAAGTTATTTATCGTGCGTGGTTTAACCACTGTGTACACCATCCCCTAGCATTTCACGGATCTCGTCTATAGATACCCAGCTATCCCCATCGTCCGCTTGCCGTACATATACGTCCTCGAATCTCGCTATTATTTTCTACTTAGCTAACTTAGCATTATTTCGTAAAGTTTTAATTTGCGTCTACAAGAACAGTTCCTTTTCCCTCCTCGACTGCTGTATTTTGAAAGTCTGTCGTCCCTCGAATACATCTTTGGCGTTTACGAGTTGTTCGTTGCGTGCGCTCTATCCGACTTGAGCCCGTACAAACTTAAACTGTGTATGCCCACCAACAGGTACGTACCTATGATCGTTCCTGTTTTCTTCCACGCCAACGAGCCCTTGTCCCGTCCCGTCTCCCAGGCCAGCGCCATTAAGCTCGGTGTTGCACCCCGGTCCATGCTCAAGAGCCCCGGATTTGTGGGCGGGCGGGCGTCAAGACGTCAAAGGGCTGATGGGACCATGGCACTTGGGGCAACAATGTCACCCGTATACTGTAATATTCCTTTATAAAGGGCCTGCCTTGCTCACTTTCATAATTCCACACATCTGTCCTGCATGACAACTCTCTTCTCCGCACCTCAAGCGGTTTCGAGCCCAACGTTTACTCCGCCGCCGCTGGACGGATCGCTTTCCATCCCGGAGATATATGATTTCCACTATAAACACAGCGCGGAGCACCCCTATTCGTGTTCGACAATGAAAATGGAGAGGTGGAGGCCGTCAGTTGGAAAGAGGCGGTCCGAGCTGTACATACAGCGGCAAGAATCGTCAAATCCCATGTTGAAGAACCTTCCCCCACGCGGTGCAGCGTTCCTGAGCAAGACCTTCCAGTCATAGCTATATTCGCAGTCATAGGTAAGAGGTTTTCACGTCGCTGGTCACTAGTTAGGACCGTCTCCCCAACGGTGATGATACAGATCAGTTGTCTTATTTCGCTCTTACCGCTGGGATAATACGCGCCGGATATCGCGCTTTTCCAATCTCTCCGCGCAATTCGGATCTTGGAGTCGCGAATTTGCTTCAGAAGATGAACGTAAGGCATGTTTTTGTGAGCAAAGATCATGCGATCCAGCAAGTCTTTGCCTCTGCGCGCGAGAAGTTGCTGCTGGACGGCGCCGGGCTCGACGTCCATTCGTACCATGCGCCTCTCTTCGACACCTTGTATACGACACGAGAAGGGGCTTTCGACCTGCTTCCGACGATTCAGAGCGCGAATATCGATGACTCGGTACTAATCCTGCACTCATCGGGTATGTTCCCCGAGTACGAAAGCTGTATAGTAATGACGGACATATCCTTAGGGTCAACGTCGTTTCCCAAACCGATCGTCCTGAGCCATCGAAATCTAATTCAATGGGGGTCCCAGCCATGTACGTCCAAGTCTCGTCATTGTGGACGATTCTTGAAATGCAGCTCCTAGATTATGGAGAAGTGGACATATGTGGGCGGATCCTTTCGAATCACGCGCTACCATTCTTCCGTAAGGCGACTATACTTTTCAAAGACGTTTGCCTTACATTGAGTGGCAGATGCCATGGGCGTTGTGTCTTTATCTTGGGCAGTGAGTGAAACATGATGCGCGTTCATGCAGACACTTAAGCAATGCGTCTGGTGCTAGATGTTTGCTGGAATAACTGTCTCTAATTTCCGCCCCTCCGATCCGCCCTTGCATCCAACCCAGAACGACTCTACACTAGCGCAACAACAACGAAAAGCAGATTGATATTCTGTGTGCCAGCATTTCTGGAGGTATTCGGAGGCTCACTGGTGGCACTACTGTTATTAAACTCAAATCAATCCAGGAATGGTCGCAGGATGAAGAGAAAGTAGAGGTGTTGAGCAAATTCGACGCCGTGGTAGGTACGGCGTTCCGGAATTAACACATGCTCACGCCGTCCACAGCTTTTCGGTGGTGCACCGATTCAAAGGGTAGTAGGTGACAAACTGTCCAGTAAAGGCGTTCACCTTTATCCGTTCTACGGGGCGTAAGTGACATCAAGTTAAGCCAGGAAGTTGCATTCGGTTCAACAAATTTCTAGCACAGAAATCGGCGGCACGTCTAGATTTCTACCAAGTAAGTGTCAATATATTTTCGTGTTTCTTGTTTTCATTCGCAATCAACAGAACGACCGCCGAAGGAGGGCTGGGAGTATTTCAAGGTATATTGGCAGTTTTCGATCTCGCGTGATCCTCAGACAGGTCATTGTTGTAGATATCTCCACACGCCGAACCTTCTTTCGTAGATCAGCACGAAAAAGAAAATGTCTTTCAGCTGCTATTCCAGGTAAGGTTATAATATCTACGAATGTCTCAATGTTCATCGTATGGACAGGAATGTCGCAGTCACAAGCCGCTGTCATTAACATGCAAATATACAATAAGAACGCCTATGATACTAATGATTTGTTAATTCGCCACCCAGCCAATCTAGAGCTGTGGAAGATCTATGGCAGGTAAGTTGAAAACTAGTGGCCTCATGCGAGCTCCCTTCCAAGTGATCTTTGTTATCCAGAGCAGACGACCAAATCATGCACTCGACCGGGGAAAAGGTCAGCTTCAATTTTCCCTCTTGTGAGTGAGAATTCTCAAAGTAAAGTAGACGAATCCAGTCCCAATGGGTGAGTCAACGCTATAATTCGTTTTACGGGCAATTTATTGATATATAATACACGGACAGAGACGATAATCAACAGAAATCCCATGGTTGCGAGTTGCGTCATTTTTGGTCGAGGTCGCTTCCAAGCTGGAGTCCTTGTAGAGCCGAGCGCGGAATACGCATTCGACCCTCACGATTTGGAAAATTTGGCTGCCTTTAGGAATTCCATCTGGTAATCATGCGCAAGCTCGCATTCTGAATTGCACTAACTCATCTTCCCCCAGGTCTAGCGTCGAAAAGGCGAACGACTTTGCCCCATCTCATAGCAGGATTTTCAAGGAGGTATGCTCGTCTGTCTCCAGGCTTGCTACAGAACTCATCAGAGGATAGATTATATTAGTCGCTCACCCTTCTAAACCATTCCAGTATACGCCAAAAGGCACGCCGAGGCGTCAGGTCATATTAAATGACTACGAAAAGGAAATTGACGAAGGATACGCTGCCATGGAGGAGTCTTCTCAACCTGACATCGCAGTTCCTGAAAGATTCGATGCCGTTTCATCTATGAAATTTGTCGAGCAAGTGGTCAAGAGCGTTCTGTCCACTGCGATTCAAGCGGACGACGACTTCTTCCAGAACGGTTGCGACAGGTTTGTTGAGATATTCGTCCAGATATTTTTGTCGCTTATAGAAGGTACCCCAAGCCTACAAGCCACTTGGATCCGTAACACTGTGTTACATGCCTTGCGCACATCTGCCAAAGTTTCTACCCGAAATATACCCATAAATTTCGTCTATGCCAATCCAACAATCATTCGACTGAGCAAGTACGTCGCCAGGTTAACGAATCAAAGTGCGGATGCGGAATCTTCTGACCAGAAGACGGAAACGCTCCGTGAGATGAACTCACTAGTGGAGAAATATACCAAAGATTTCATTGAATGCGAGAAGCAGGACAATCTTGATATCGACTATCTGGAAGAGGAGGCTGTCCTTCTGACAGGAAGCACTGGAAGCCTCGGTTCCCACATTCTGGAATGCCTTATCTTGGACGATAACATCAAACGAGTGTACGCCCTGAATCGCAAGAGTGTCATTAGTGCTGCTGAACGCCAAGAAGATGCTTTCAAGGAGAGAGATATCGACGTAACCTTGTTGCAGTCTCCCAAACTCGCGTTCGTCGAAGGCGACACTAGCCTCGAAATGTTGGGTTTACCTGCCTCTGTGTACGTAGAGCTATTGAGCTCAGTGTCTTGCATTATCCATAGCGGTAAATACTTCAAATTGTTTCCAATCGCCCATGTTATTGACTGGTAGACAGCTTGGAGAGTCGACTTCAACGTGGCAGTAACATCAATGGAACCACTAGTTGCCGGAACGCGCAATCTGATCGATCTCGCTCTTCGGTCACGCAGAAAGCGAGCTTCTCGCTTCGTCTTCACCAGCTCTATCGGCGTAGTTCGAAGTAAGTTTTTCTCATGTATGAAATCAGCTAGAATGACTGGATAACTTCAGATTGGACGGCTGGATTCGTCCCCGAGGCATCACTTTCAGACCCGTCCATTGCATTAGGCTCAGGCTATCCCGAGTCGAAATGGGTTGCAGAAAGATCTTGGCAGCGGCTGCCGCTAAAACACCCCTTCGACCTGTCATAGTGCGCATTGGACAGCTCAGCGGTGCTAAAAATGGGTGTTGGAACCCAGTTGAATGGGTGCCGAGCATTGCACGGTCAGGCCAAGTATTGGGCTGCCTCCCTCGAGCATCGGGCGTAAGTCGGCATATTTTTCTGCAACTTTTCCAAGTTAATACTTTACGTATAGGTCGTGTCCTGGATACCAGTCCACGTTGCAGCTTCCGCTCTCGTCGAAATGCGCCTGAGCCAACACATGTTTCTTCATCTAGTTCATCCAGAACCAGTATCATGGTCACACATCTTTGGCGAATTGTCGCAAATACTCCGAGTTCCACTTGTTTCTTATTCAGACTGGCTGACCACGCTAGAATCGTCCGACAACTTGTCTGGCTCTTCAAACAACCCGGCACTACGCCTGTTGGAATTTTACCAGTCTGCAGATAAACCTCTGCCGTCCGAGGATGCGGAGGCATTCGGCTTCCCAAGACTGTCTACAGACCTTGCCATTCGCGTTTCTATGGCCCTTCAGCACCCAAACCTTCCGCCTCTCGGTCGACAAGACGCCCAGAGTTGGGTCAGTTACTGGCGAATGATTGGTTTCCTTGATTCGTAAACACAATGTCGAGGAGCTCAAGTTATCCGTAGTCTTCTAATCTCAATCATGTATCATGGAACGGTCTTGCGTGGTATTACAGTGCATAGATAGATCATCCTACAAATTGATTCGTGGGTATCCTGACAACGAGGGTATGGTCATCTCGTGTGCGGTATCGTCACCAGTCGTTCAGCATCGCATGAGCTACTTCCTGTGAGCATGTTTAATAGACGGAAAACCAAAAGCAAATTATCAAAGGTAACATACCTTTAGTCGAGTCAAATGATAAATTGTTGCTATATTTACCGCCGTTCGAAGCTTTCTGCGCACTTCCAGTTTGTTCTCCGTGAACTGGTAAGCCCCAGAACATTGACAATGACGTGAGACATTGTCAGAGCGGATCTGCTGACATTTTGAGCAGCGCAGATCTTGTTGGGTGAATTTCGTGCCTAGTAGCCGAACCATTGAAATTAAGGAGAACTCGATGGCAGACCGGTCGTATTCGCCACCGCAGCTGGAACAGAGCCATTTTGACGACACTTCCATGCTAATTGACAGTAGTTCGGGGTCTCGACAGAAGTCGAAATCCCGCAGCGAGTCGCAATGACGACATGGGACATTGTTAAGCTTCAAAGGTTCACATGGATTACGGAACGCTGCCTCGCTGGAGAATTCCCGTATGCCGATTAAATCTAGGAGGCTTCTCTTCAGCAAGCCGATTTCGACTTGGTAGTCCTTCGCTAATGCGAATACTGCACAAGTGAACTTGACGAATTCTAAGACTGGATTGGAGAGATGAACGTATGAACCGGGGCGTATTGGAAATTGGAATTCGTCTGTGTCGCCTTGGTATGTTGCATCCCGATGCCGGTCCTGAATGTTCCCCACAACCTTGAGAAGTTTCCTAGTCAGACGACGTGAGAGGAACTCGATCGTTGATTCCTTTTCCTTGGACTGGATAATTTCGCGTTGAGGAGCACCTTTGGCTCCACTGAAGGCAATACGAAGAGGCCCTCGAGATGCTGAGCTGGATTGCTTAATCTTGAAAAGTTCGACAATGAAGAACTGAATGATGTTGTAGAAATCTTTCTGAATAGCAAGAGGAAGGAAGTTTTGAATATTCCAACGCATTTCTAACGCCAATTCCTCTGGTGATTCTGATGCTAGAGGATCTTCGCAAACGATCCCTCCCAAATTGGCGGGATCCATGAGAAGCAGGAAGTCGTAAAACCTCTCAGTCGTGAGATATATATGTTGAAATAATTCGTGAGAGGTAACCGCTGTTGTGATATAGGTCGCATATGCATGAGCTGTTCCAGGATCTTTTGAGGTGGCAAGGAGAATGCGGCTAAAATCGGCATAAACAACGTGCGAGCCGAGTCGCTTGAACTCGGCCAGGAGTTGGATGAACGTCTTTCGCATGAGACCATATACAAAACGGTGTATGCTGGGGTCGTAAAGATTGGAAGTAGTTGAGCTTATCCATCGCCAAAAGTGATCAATAGCGAGCGTGGCGGGGCTCCTAAAATCGTCGCGGATCTTGTCCAGAAGCCAAATTTTGATAATGCTCTTGAGAATAGTGAAGATTTGTGAGGAGACATTTGACTCTCCGAGAGTCAGATCTCGCTGAGAGGCCCCGTTCTGGTACTCATCAATTGTATGCGAAATCGAGTCAAATGCCGTCGTTCCTCCACTGCCTTCCAACTCGTTGACTGCGATCGACTGAAGAACAGCATCGACTGCGAGATTTCGCACTGTGACTTCCAAGCAAACATTAGAGTAACAGCCTGGAGACAGGAACTCAGATTGGGGAAATTCTTCAATAAGGCGTTTATCGTTTTCAATCCCACCCAGGTCTGGAAGGTCGCCAGGTGACCACCACAGCACAACGTCCTGTTGGACCAAACGACGTGCGAAGGTGATATCAGAGACCACCAGGGGTTGGTCTCCTTCGACATGTCCGACAGGAATATCGAAGTAGTCCGCAATGGTAATCAAGCGATCGATCCAAGTACCCAAGGCCAAATATCGACCGAGCATTGTACGAGCCACGTGAGTTTGCCATGGAAAAACATCGAGGGTATGGGAGACTTTGGCTTTCGACATTGATAGAACGGGGAATTTGGACAGTTTTGGAACAAGCCCGTCGAAGTAGGACTGATCTTTGGTGGATGAGATGACGACCGTGTAAGACTTGTCCTCAAAAAGTCCCAGCTCTCGTGAAATCGCCTTCAGTGCAGTCGAGTCACTGCTGTGGTATGTCGTAGCGAAATCTAGAGAAGTGGGATATTCCATCGATTCAGATTGGCCATATACTTCTCGGCGTTTTTGCAATAGTTCCATATATGTCTCTTGAAGACGGCCGATAGGCTGGCGATGCGTGGCAGGGTCTACGATATGAATTTTGACGGATCCTGTCGGGATGAACGTTGCGAAAACGTGTAGGGGCGCATTGGCGGAAGAAGCGTGGTAAAGGAAGAGATATTTGCTTGAACGACCATTCGCCAGGTACTTCATTGGTGCACTTGATGTACAGCGGTCGAGCTGATTTAGATCAAGGCCAACGTGCTGTGCTCTATTCAATGTCATACTACGATCTTCCAGGGAGCACGATTTTCCTAATTTTAGGAGGGCTCGGACCGTTAGAGGCACCTGAATGTTCGTTGGTCTTCTCGCAAACGATAGACAGGATGAGATAAGACATCATACCTGCTGTTCAAAAACGCCTATAACGTTAGGGTCGTTGGCCAGATCGATGAAATGCTCTTGAATGTCTTCAAAAATGTCCTCTCGAACGGATAGCTTGTAAAGATGTGCGCAGGGCATCCCTCGTGGAAGAGTGCGCACAACTTTTTCATACGAATAATATTCAAGACGGAAAAGACTTTCTTTCGGTGCTTTCATGTGGATGTAGAACTCTCGAGGGATTCGAAGAGGCACCGAAATGAGTTCGCTATCGATTGAGAGCCAGAGAATAAAGCGGCCTGATATCTTGCTAGGCCGTACTTGAACGACGTCCCACCGATTACTTACACGCATCTTGGAAGACTTGAAGATAGATGGAACGACAGTTGAGGCTGAGCTACCCCACCGAACCTCTTGTCTTTCTTTCCATCTCGGACGCATGGCCTTAAGCCAAGCAGAGTAGTTGACATAAGGGTCAGGAAGAGGTTCGTTTTCGTCCTCAGGTCCTTCTGTCGGGCTACGGATGGACTTGCGGTTTACGACTGCTATTCGTGGTCGGTTAATCCGATCTTGTTGCCCGTAGTCCTCCATATCACCGAGTTCAGCGCCGTCTTTCTTTTCTGGAGCGCGGCTAAAGAAATCGGTGACCTTGTTTTGTTTGAATTTGTCAACGGCACCCGCTACGCGTCGAACAAGCCAATCAGGATGGCGAATCCGGGGCACTGGGTTTGGGACCTTCTGCATGGCGGCCGGGATCGTAATAAGTTTCTGGATGACTGAACCAAGTCGCTCGATATAATAGTCCCAATCCAAAATGGCGCGCAAGTCGAAATTGGTCAAACTGTTGTCCTTCAGCCATTTTCGAAGATATGTACGCTTTGTACTCTCTTCGGCGGAGAAAATTGCAACAGGTACTGCGCGCTCTGTAACGGGTGCACCAGTGGGTTTGGCGGAGATGATGAATTTGCAGGCGAGTCCCTTGTCTTTGACCATCTGATCGCCGAGGAATTCTGCGAGACGTTTGGCAGTACTGATAGATGTCGATTTCTGGCCAGCATATTCTGCTAGCGTCTTCGACATACTTCTGTTCTCCGCGATCAGATCGACAAGTTCGTCATCGCCCAGACTTTCAGCGCGGGTATAGAGAACGTCGAGCCATTGGTCCGCGATCTCAGCAACTGCTGCGTAACACTCTTGCGTTGTTGTGCCCAGCAAGAATTTTTCGAAAATTTGTGATTGGAAGATTTTAATAAGTTGCAGTTCACCGCGCCGTTTCACTTCGAAACCTTTTAGCTCCGCGAGGCTCCCATCATCATTAAACACCGCATAACGCTTCTTCAACAGCTTGTCTTCTTCCTTGGAAGAGGGCAAGATCATTGCCTTGTAGGGACCGTCGAGCTCGAAGAATATGGAGTTCTCGCTGTGTATGACATATTCACCGGTTTCGGAATCGAGATCATGATACTGATGGTTCGTAAATTGATCATGTACCAGGTGATTCAGCATGGTACAAGGATATGAGAAGGCAATCGTCTTGCCGTTGCATAACTGGAATTTGAAGTTTTCAGGGAAGACCCCCGGAAGCATGCACCAGATTCCGTCTGTATCCAGTTCGAGTGGTCTCCCAACCTGTTCGACGAGAGCGCGGGCCATTTGGATGATGGTGGCGCCAGTAAGGCATGTAATACCTGCCATCTCCATTGAATGCCATCTTGCTCCTTTACGCATGACGTATCCGTAGAACGAGTTTAAAATGCATTTGTGGGCCAGCTGAAGCGAGTCGTAAAGGACGATCATTTTCTTTGCTTCATCGATCTCGGCGAGTGAACCGCCGGCAGTGACCGCGTCGAGGTTTTTCTTCCACGTCTTGTGCAATCCTTTGTACTCGTACCTTCGATCTCGGAACCTGCGCACGGTGTCGACGTAGAACGGATTCTCGCGTTGGCAAACTACAGCGACCCGGTTCTCGACCCGCGTGTCCTTGGTCTTCTTATATACTTTGCGTGAATAGTCTCCGAGACGTTTGTGCAAAAGCGCAGACTGTTCTGCCGCCGACAATTCCGCGAAGTTACGCTGAGGTGCGCCAGGTCGTTTGGGAGCGAACGTTTCCTGATTCAAAGCATGCTTGATCATATTGTATTCATCTCTCTGTGCAGGGAAGAATTCGCCTCTCCAAGCCCAGGTCAACCTTCTATCGCACGATTTCCCAGGACGATTGTAGTCGCAGACGGCGCAGATCGATTCATCAACTACGGAATCCGGTTGCAACCGATTCGAAAGCATGATATTCGGATACATGGCGGCGACATCCAAGTGGTAAATGAGCGGCTTGTCCGTGCGTCTAGGGTTGTCCCGCATCAGCTCCAAAGCCTGTTGGATCTTGCCCTTGGTTTCCTCGTAGTTGGTGACATCCTCCATTGAGCACTTAGATTCCTTGATGATGCAAAATTTTAGCGCCGAGTCAAGATCATCTATAAGCTGAGATGACAATTTGAGCACAATTCCGCCGTCACTAAATTCAAATTTCTAACCTTTTGCACCGCTGATGGGACTATCTTGAACTCGGTTGGGATATCACTTCGAAAAACTCCAGCCTCCAAGGCCTCGACATGTCCTCCGACATACGTCTCAGATGCCAACAGATGGCCCTCGAACATGTTTCCGTGCGATTCTTCATGTCTGTTCGGCATGATAATATGACCCCGATAGGCTTCAACCTGATTAGGCCGTGAATATAAGGATATAAAGAGAAGAGCATCGAACGTACCATCAATAACGTCTCACAGAGGGTTCCACTACCCTTTCGAAGGACTTCATCCGGATTCAGGGGAATGATTGTACATAAGGAGAATATAAACGGGTTCACGTATTTCATGTACAGGTAATACGTAGCCACCGCATCGGAAACGGAGTACTGTGCCAGCAGCTGGGGGTGTTCCATAGCATAACTAAGTACGCATACAGATCAGTGTTGATGACTTTTATAGTTTCAGAGCACTCACGGCGTCATAAGTTCAGGATCCAACTCGATGGGATTGTACCCAAGCTTCGCTGAGGTGACGGCTTTCAAGCCTTGACTCCCTTGCGGCAGATACGAATCGCGTTTGACCCAGCGGAAGCAGTCCATGTGAACACAAGTTCTGCTTTTGTACTCATCTTCTGAATCTTTCGCGAACCCAGTCTCCAGGAACATATCAATTCCGTTCACTTTGGCTCGTGCATCCAAAAACGGGAAATCGAAAAAGTCACCGTTAAAAGTGGCTATCACGTAGGTTTGGAATCTTGAATGTGAGAGAAAAAGCGCCGGATCGTGGCGGCCTATGAAAATTGTCAGCTACGATTTCCATTCAGGACAGACGAGACTTACCTCGTTGGGTTCGTTGAAGATCTCAAACGGACCTTCATACCCTTCCTTGGGCGTATAGTCGAAATTTTCAATGTTCTCGCTGACATTTCGCGGTTGGTAATCAGGTATCCTTGACCATCCACCATGTACGAAATCATCATAACCTGGTCAGTAGCCTGGTCAGGAAACTTGAGGGGGGCTTTTGTCGTTTCGATATCGAAGGCCATCACGACAGGATCTGGACGCTTCACTTTCTCGACGAGCTGACAGAAAGAGGGCTGACCCGCCGCAAACGTCACGCCATACCAGAGTCCGACTCTGATATCGTTGTCGATGGCGACACGGAGATAGTAGGGCACATCGTACTCCCGAACGTCAATGATAGCCTCTTGCGGATCCCTCTCGCTCCACGGCCCACCTTTGGACGTGACACCGTTCGTCCATTCGTCTCCTTCCATCTCGATATCCATGCTGGCTCCGGCCGAAGCATTGACTACCTCCGCATAGGCATCCACGGCATCACGTTTTGCGCCATTTGCAAAGCCAAAGGTACGATATCCTTTCGAACAGCCAAGAGATCACTGACGTTTCGGAAATGCAGGGCGAGGAAAAGCCGCTGGTGGCCCATGAGGTGGTTTGGCATCTTGAGGTCTTCTTTCCTCTCGCGTACGATGCGACAAATCAGGCCCTCATACTTCTTCAGCAACCATTCCTCGACAGTAGATTCAGCGCCAGCCTACGTCGCACGTCGTTAATAGATGGGCTGAGGAGGAAACAGCGGTTTACTTACCTTACACGCGATGCAAATGTACGGCTCATATTGAAGCGTCGTCTTGAACATGCCTCCATCTTCTTGTATAAAGTAAAAGTCAACTGCAGCCTTTCCAGAAGGCCAATCTGAATCTTTCATCAGGGTCTGCAGCGATCGCCACGTGAGCGCGAGAAAAGCGCTGCAAAGACACAAAACGCACAGGATGCATATTGATTAGCCAGCCCTCTTTCCTACTGCCCTCCTGAACACGAGCAAATCCAAGCTTTTCGTCGACCTCATCGTTCAACGCAATTTTCTCGAACCGTTCAGTGAGCTGCGACCCGTCGTCTTCGCGTTGAGGCGCGGTGGCGTTGGTCGACGACGCCTTGGCCGAGCTTCCTCCTCTACCCCTGCCTCTTCCACCTCTGTATGTATTATTACCCCTGAAATAGCGTCCCCTGAAATTCCCGCGCGTGGAAGAGAGCCCAAAGGATCCTCGGCCTCTCGCCATGATGATGGCTAGGAAATGAAGTGGTGTGACGAAGACGCGTCTCGTCACGCGTTTTGTGCTTGTCACGCCTCCAGTCAAAAAGGTAAATTCGCAGCACCCCCAGAAAACCTGCCGTTCTCCATTCTGCTCTGCTACATAATCATACATTACATATACTGCATAGATTTATTGCTCATCATAGTAAATTTAAAAGTCTTTTCAAAACGAAGAGGACCAAGGTAGGAAAGAAGAGAGATAATAATAAAATAGTCATGATCATCATGTAGACCAATGGGACGAGGAGTGAGGCAGATGAGAATTGGATTCAGGTGTCAATATACTTCCTCTTCCTCCTTGACACTGCCGCCAAACCCCGCCCAGCGCCCAGCGCCCGCCCCCACTTTCATGTCCATCATATCGATGCTCGGCCGGGGCCGGAAGCTCTCTTTCCTAGCGCGATTCGCCTTCTTCATCGCACCTGCAGCATAAGTTCCGCCGCCGCTGGCATACCTGCCGCCGGCCGTCCCGCTAGACGTCATCCCCGAGGTGCTTCTGAAGAACCCGCCTACAGCGGGAATTCTACCGTGCCCCAGAATATGATGGTGTGTGCCCGGTTTCGGCACGGGCATGTGTATCGTCGTAACAGGCCGAGGTAGACCAGTCTTGCCTGAGCTGCCTGGGGTCTTCGAGGGGATTTTGGAGGGTGACATGGATCGCGCAGTCGGAGCGACGCTGTTAGCCCGATACGAACCTAATGGCATGCGGGCAGCACCTGACGTTTGCCCGTTCGTATTTCCATTGCCACTTCCTTGGCGGTGATGTGCCGTACGGGCAGGCTCGCCCAGCTTCTGCCGCTTATTCGGCACTGACTGGGACGAACCTCCTAAACGCACTGCGGGCGTAACGGATCCCGCTCTGCCCCGGGTACATAACTCTGCGTCAAATTAAGCGGTGTCGTTGCTCGAGGAGGAACCGACCCTGCTCTCGAGGGCTTTCGCTTGTTCTCTTGGTCCGCGGCGCTCACCGTCTCCATCAAAAGCTGGAGCATACTTTCACCATGCACAAGGAAGGGACGGCCAGTTTCTTCCTCCCATGCCGGTATAGATACTAAAAGGTCTTGTTCAAGCTGGAGAAGAGGTTCATTGGATAGTTTCATTAGTGGACTAGTGTCGTTAAAGGTGAAAACTTACGCGAGGTTTCTCTTTCGCTACGCGTTTCCGCATCTTTTCCTCTCGCAAAAGCCTCCCAGCGTCTCGACCCCTGCCAAGCAGACGTGTCTGGTCCGAGGCAGCCGCTGCCAACTCCTTTTCCTCAGAGCAAATGTCGAAATACTTTTTAATGCTGGAGAGGAGTGGGGCCTTTAGTCTCCGTTCTTCTTTGAGGCGTCGAATTTCATCTTCATGAATAGTCAACAATTCTTCCGTGTGCTCGTCTAGTTAAACGTTTAGCCGTAGTGCTCATTCAGTGGAACTTGTCACTTACCGTCCACGAAAGGCGCGAAGTCGGCTCTTTCATCCTCTCCGATCATCAAATCGTCCCAAAGCCTGACGATTTCGTCTCGTGCGCTCGCAATGAAGGTACCCATCCGCTCCCTCTTGAGCTCTAGCATCCTCTCGAGCTCATCCTCATATTCCCGGACAGTCTCTTCGGTACTGCCTCTGTGCGTTTCAACAAAGGTATCCATATCTGATTCCTCGACGCCCAGCCTCCGCCAAAGCCCCTCTAGCTGATCATACATGGCCTGAATATGAGCTTCCCTTCTCCGTTTGACGTCCTCAAGCGATGATTGCAAATTGGATGCCCAAGTAAGGAGTCCTGGAGTAGGGTCAACATTCTCCAGTCCGATTGGAACGGTTGGACTCTCTTGTAGGTGCTCTTCATCTGCCTCTTCGATGCGGGCGACAAAGCGAGCGAAAAATTGCTGGTATTCAGTCTCAGAGGCAATAGGAGCGTCATCTTGGAAGAGCAGGGGCGTTATTGGCCGTGTGCGCGAGCCTGGCGTAGGTGTAGAGTAAGAGAATGGGTCACCAGGTGAAGGAACATTTGAACTCGAAGACTTCTGCAACGCAGAAAGAGATAATGCGAAGCTCTTCGTATTCGAAGTAGACGGCAGATCTCAAGGGCGGGAGGAGGCATGCCCAGCTCCGTGTATAGCCAGTCGATTTGAATGAACGTGGTCGACAACTGATTCAGACGTTTAGTCTATCAGAGGAGATGATCAGATCAAGTAAGTATAACTCCGTTGTCTGAACTCACAACTTCGCCTTTGCCCTTCACAAGCTCTTTCTCGAGCTTCAGAAACCTCTCTGGTGTTACATCGAGATTGGCGTTCTTGTCTTGGAGATTCTCTCCTGGAGCAAGAGTCGGATCAATGGCATCTTGGGGAAAGTATTCCTTCCCCAGCGTGCGAGAAAGTGCTTTCAAGCGATTCGTTAACGTCGTGAGTTGCTCTAATTTGGTGTGGTATAGCTGTGGCGACTTGTCAGTAGGATCCGCGTCGACCTGCATAAACCCAAACTCGCCTGTCGCAACTTCTCCTGGTGCTCCGTTAGAAGTTCATACCTCCTTGGTAACATCTGCTCCTTCCGCAATTCACCCACGCTAGAGCCCGTCGACTTGCTATTGCCACCCAGGGCCTTCGAATACCGCAAACACTCGTATTCAACCGCCTCACATCTATCCATCCACTGTTCCACCTCTTTCCGTCGTAAAGCTATTTGGCTTTCAACGCTCTGCATGAGCTGTTTCTCGAGAGCTCTCAATTCATCTTCGAGGGCTGACGGGGGCAATCCAAGTTGGGCGTGCAAAGTCGGAAGAAGCTGCGTTTGGCTTTGAAGGTAGGAATGCAAGGAATTGAGCAATGAGGTCAAGGTCACTGATGGTGGAACCCCTGCCATCATACGGATTTATGGCGAGGGGACAGTATAGGGCGATAACAGAGACAATGGACAGAAATGTTTTCGCACAAGTTGAAGTTCGTTGCATAAACTTCAACTTGCTCACGTGATCGCGTCTGTTAACGCGCGTCCCCATGACCTCTTTGACCACTTCACCCCATTCGCTGCTCCCGATTCTTTAGGCTCGTTCGAAAATCTGGCTGCAGCTTCTGGCTAGCTCTTGGAGCGTGCACGCCACATCATTTCCACCCTTCCTCGCTTTCACCCGGATTCCTCGGGCTAATGACAGTTATGGTTGAGCTACTTCGCTCGTCTGATCAGTCTTCTGGTCAATCTGGACACAAACAATGACTAATTGGTCTTTTCAAATGGCCGGTCTCATGTCCGTCTAGCCATGACATGAAGAAATTGGTTCGGTACCAATTCCGATCCAGCTCAGCTTCACTTCAGGTTGAGAGCCGCCGAGACAGCATCGTGATTATCCACCCACCCAGCGGGGCCAAGCTCATGGCGCATGACACAACCCCACAGTACAAGCACCTTCCTTCACCGACGACACCCCTTACCCTCAAACTCCGGTGGCCTTCTCATTTCTCTAGCAGTACCGTGCATCATATGTTCCGGCTTTATGGTCAACTCGAGGCTCGCTCGGCCCGCTGACCAAATTTCGATAAGCCTGCCGCCATATGATTCCTTCAATTCCCAGCAAACACCAAATAGCCCGAGCCGCATTGGAACCGTACACTCCAAGGGCGCCCTGGCGTAATACTGCGTTTGCGTTCCCCTCGGAAGCATCCATACCTGGTGAACCGGTAGAACAGGACCGGATAAGCGGTCATGAGCTTCAGTGGCGACATCGACTTCTAGTCCACACCGGAGTTTCTCAAGGTTCAAGTTTTATCCCCAAGAACGGTCTTGTGACGTGAGTCCATATGCACCTAACACCATTCTGTAAAGTTTCTAAACGAGAGAAGCACTGTGACGTAGAGAAGAAGTGCTGTGTCGATGCTATTCTGTCCACGCTTTCCAGCTTCGTGAGATGCGCCCTCATTACCCGTCTTTCGATATTGATATTTGCAGACTCGGCGCAAAGCTTTGCCTCTTCGGATTCCCTCCAGAAAGTAACGAGCCCCACTTCGTCCACCAGTCCTCTACCTTTTCTCTTGCATCGTAAGCCATCAACTCCAGTTCGTCCCCCCAAATCGACCGGAAGATTTGTTCATCCATGTGATCCCATTCTTCATACGCGCTTGCCTTCCTCATCTTCGTATCTCTTTCCTCTTGTTCCTCGCCGGCTGGAAGAGTCAACATTTCATATTTGCGACACTCCCAGCATTGCGCAAATTGACAGCGCGCTTGTCGAAGTTCCTCGTAAGCCTCGAGTAATTGTGGGACCTGACCGCGATCCTGGATTTCCGTGAACAAGCTTCCAAGGGTTTGGGCATCCTCAATCACGAGGGCCGTGCTGTGATGCCCACTTGGCTGCAGGAAGCCAATATCAGCACGAATCACTAATATGCCTTTCAAGGATAAGATCCTGCACCAATATCGGATGGGCTGCTTCGCCCACAAGAACAACCTGCGCATCATCACATACGAAACCATCCGCAGACGGAGTGTCGGTGTATGTCTGAGGGACAACCTCTTTTGCCATTCCAAGCAATTTGTGAACCCTGTTTACACCTAGAATGTGAGGAGCCTATTTGTCCAAGATGTCACAGCGGATGGGTACGGACCTTGGCTCGAACTTGGTCATATCAAAACTAAAGTTATCAAGGGGATAGCTTGCCTTCCATTGCTCATTATGTCCAGGGGTATTGTCTAGGCGGGTATAGAGCGTGACACTAAAAGTCCGACCGGCGTTCTTTACTGATATGTGAGACACGAGGCCGTGTCGAAATG
This sequence comes from Macrocybe gigantea, assembly GCA_011319805.1. Classification (NCBI taxonomy): domain Eukaryota; kingdom Fungi; phylum Basidiomycota; class Agaricomycetes; order Agaricales; family Callistosporiaceae; genus Macrocybe; species Macrocybe gigantea. The sequence goes on from SJRY01000107.1 coordinate 125,215, forward strand.
GAAAATTAAGTTGACTCACGACGGTGAAACCGTGAAGCATGCACTCCTCGCCTAGCCATATGAGCCATTGCTGCCATGAGACGTCAGGTTAAATGAATGATGACGGAATAATCATACGTACGTCTGGTCTCTCCGCAAACTGCCTAAGTTCTTCATCTTTTTGCATGTCCTCAATCGGGATGCAAAATGACAAGATTGAATGGCGTTGCCTTGTGTCAGGAACCTTTTTCCCCAGCGTGGTAGACCCCACCAGACTTATTGGTCCATCAGCGCCAATCACTACATCTGCGACGATCTGTTCGCCCGATTCTAATGTGACTGTGGCTGTCTCTGGCACGACCTGAACAACTTTGCTGTTGAAGCGAAATTCAACACCTTCCTGGGTGGCGTGTTCATATAATATAGAATGAAGGTCTCCATGCTGACGATGATAACACAGGCACAGTTATGTTGGTGACTTGTGCAGTCCAGGTGCGGGTCACATACCTGGATGAAATAAAAATCGGCCAGCAGATCTTGAAGGAACTGTTCGTGCAACTTTGTTATACCAATCACTTTCCCTGTCCGGCCTGCGTGAGATCAGTGACATAGTTTATGGCAACCTCATTCATAAAGGCGCACCCTGGCGGAAGATAAATTGACTGCATTTATGGCCGAACTTGTCTAGACACGGCCCGAGGCCCCATTGATTTAGAATCCTCGTCATGTTCGGCGGGCTCCTGATTGCGTCCCACGATGAGCGCTCAATGATCTGCAAAGTCTATCCACAGCTGGGCTCACCGGAGGCCTCCTGGGCTCTAGACCTCGTGTGAGCGATCACGGTGCTACTGTATTCCTCTCAACTCACTCTAAACGTCCCATCGTTCTTCTCTAGTACAATGACACTATGACCTGTCCTCTGCAGTGCATATGCGGTTGCCAGACCTGCGCTGACGTGAGCTGTGCTTCCCAAGGATCACGAATCCGGGACATTTAGACCTGCGATACTTCCTCCCACGACGGTAAATCTCAACGGGACAGATGTTCGACGAGAAGTGATAGCGAGTTGTTCAGACATCAATCCTTCTTCCTCGGATGCTCTGCTTCTTGGAAAGTACGAAGAAAATTATAAAGCTGCGGGAGGAAAGACCTTTCGCGCTCATCGGACGTTACGATTTGTATATATAGCCGTCACACCTGGAGAAAAGCATGCATCACACATCATGATGAAGGCAAAGTTCGTCGAAGCTGTACGGCCACGTGGAACCAGGCAAAAGCCCGAGTGGGAACAATGATTCAAAGGGGCCAATTTTTCGGGAAAATTCCCTCCACCCTTTACACTCCGGATCAGGTCCTCCACTTGCTTTCATGCTCATTAGCTGTTTATCAAAGTGAGCGGTAGACGCGCTCGAGTCATTCAAGTATTCAGCTGGTTGCGTACCGCAGGCCGGCGGAGCTTGTGCGATAACTGTCATCGGCGAGTGCCAAATGCGGACAGGTGTGAAGCGTCGCCTAAATTGACGTTTTGATCCAAGAAATTGAGTAGATGTGGGCCAACATGGAATAACGCTCCTATTAAATAGACACATTGAAGAAATTGTCGCATGAGCATTCCAAGTTTGATGGGCTTTTCTAACCACGCCAGACAATCCAAAATTTGCTAATGGCTAATTGTAAGTCCACGCACCGATGCCCTAACGAGGATTCGGCATTAACAGCTAGTGGCCGTTGCGACCAACAGTGTTTACAAAGCTCATGGTTTCCCGATCGGTGATCGGCAAAGACCGATCGAGGCTGCAGAGGTACCAGGCACATTCGCAACACCAAATCGTCTTCGAGTTGGCGGAAAGGATACGATGACGCCGGCCAATGCAAGAAGAGAAAATCCTGCGAAGCAGAAAGAACGCATAAATCACGATTACCGTCAGTAAATTAAGATGCAGGATTGATGTTACAACGTAAAAAAATACACGAATGATTTGATGTAAGGAAAGCGGCATCTTGAACTTGAGCACTAGTACAACCGGTTCGCCGACCTGTTGCGCTTGAATGTGCCGACCGAAGGAAGCCGAGCGTCATCCGAAATGTGAACTAAGAATTCGAAGCTTGGTCTGCACCGTAGCTTATAGAATTTGTCGATGTTTTCGCTTTACCAGAGCTCTTCTCGCGGTAAACAGGAAGACGGAACCCGAAAACGTAACCACCTGTGCACAAAGTATCAAACTAAAACCCTCGTGACATTGAACGGACCACTCACAGCAGCGAAGAGCACGGGGCGGTGCCATTTGTAATGAGGAGGTGAGAGCAATGCGCCAGCAATTGGATTTCCCGTCAGGAGGGCGAATGCAAGGCTGAACGACAGGATTCCGACTCTCGTTCTGTGTGAGCTACGTAAGCAAATTCATGAAAGCCAGACTGTTAGAAGAAGCCTTACCCAAGATCAGAAAAATCATCATGCGTGACAAAACTTGCTGCTGCTGGCGTTACGATAGATATAGCTAAGCAGAGAGTATTACTTGTGACAATCCAACGATATTAGGGCAAACTCGCCTCCTCCGGAGAAGAAGCCATAGAATATTCCGAATATGGCGACGCCTTCTGCACTCTTGGCTGCGAATAACGCGAAGATGAGAGCAGCCGAAATCCCGCCTAAAGGAATGTAGACTGGCTACGTTGAATGTCAAGGTTTCCAAACGCACAATCAATCTCACCATTCAGGGCTCCAAAGAAGTCCGCAAGGAAGTTGGGTATAGTTCGGCCTAGGATAGAAGAGGCATTCATAATTGTGATCTGTTGCATCCATTAAGAAGATAAATTCGTAGAAGAGGGCGCCAGGGAAACAGTGCATACTGAATATTTGGTCAGGAGAGGCGACACTCCGTGTAAGGCGGAATATAACTGAAGATAGAAAACTGACATGCACGCTCAGTGACACGTCCGGGATCAGCCAGTCACTACTTACAGGGGACGAAGATTCCCCAAAATATCTTTCAAGTTCGGGAAAAAAAATCCTGGATGGGAGTCACTCTGGCGTACATGGCTGAGAAATCCTTACCAGAAATGACCCCAACACAAAGATTAAATATGGAACATCACCCAGGATGTCCATGAATGATGACATATTCTCTTTCTTTAGTTGCTGAAGAGAGTGCCTTGTTCTCATGATTGAGTTTGCGATGACAAGAAGTCCAAGGTCCAGAAAAGCCACGGCTCTAACCCGAAATAAGCTGATCTCTGCGGCCTGCGTATGACGGAATGGAGAATACCTCACGCCCATGGCAAAACCCATGGATTTTTTGAACACGTTATTAAGCAGTATCGGATAGAGACAGCCTCCGAGACTAGAACCTGTTGATGCACAGATCAGTTGCCCGACAAAGTGCAATGGAGTCGGTGAAATCGTACCAGACAGCACGATCCCCATCGCCAGAGATCTTCGATGCCGAAAGAAATGAGATGTGACTGTCAGACATGGCAGGAACATGAGGCCCATTCCAATACCCATCCCTACAGCTTGCGCCAAGAACGTTTGGTAGTAACAATGCGGTTTCACAAGCGAGAGCATGAATACACTGGTACTTCGACATTAGTAGCAGAAGTAAAGGACGGATGTCTTTCTCACGAGAAGATATACAACAAAGAGCCGCACGCTAGACAAGGCCGGAAGTACCCCGCATCAAAGAGTCTTCCAGCCGGAAGACCAATAGCAAAGACGAAGAACACTTGCACAGAGCCAATCCAACTTATCGCAGATGGTGTATGTTCGTTCAGGGAAACGCGCTAAACAGATATCGAATGAATAACACATTCTGTATAGAATCTGATGAACCAACGGTATAGTAGTCCTGGTAGACGCCGTATGATTGGACAACTCCAAAAGTGCAAAAGGTAACCATTGTTCTAGGAGTCGAACCTCGTCAGCGATTCATCTGGACTAAATATGAACTAACCCTCCCGCAACAGTAAGCCAGCCTGTTAGGCCACCTTCTCGAAACCCGGAAGACGGCGAGACGATCTGCAAGCTGGTTTCATCCGATCCGGCGTCTTTTTCGGCTTTAGTCGGCGTGGCCATCGCTGAACTTGGTTGCGGCGCAGATTCGTCACTTCTACGTTGACTCGTCCTCGTCAGTACATCTTTCAGTCTCGAGGCTGCATGCATGAGGATGTTATGGGGACCATGTAGTCGAACACATGTCATATGGTGGATAAATCAGGCGCTTCAAGCATAGACGGCTCGCAAAAACTTTCCCATGTCTAATCAGATGGACACGCCGGCTAAAAGCCCTTCTTTCCGGTAGAGACCATCGGCCACAAAACTAACCAGGTGATGCTCTATACGAACGAAGTAATCTAAGGCTTTAGAGGTAGAAACCGAAGTGGATCGTCCAACTTACGAAAACCTCAAACCCCTCATTATGAAAACCCAACATTTCACGTCGCTTCTTGGAGCGGTGACATGCCCGAAAAGCCAAGCAAAACAAGGCATCATCTTATCTAAAGGTCAGGGACAAGATGAGTAAACTGACGTTGGCCCCAATCTGTCCTCTGCCATGACACCGTGAAGCACGAGAGCCGGGTCACGATGTTGATGCAGCGTCTCTGTCGCTTGGTAAGGTAGACAGAACCCCAGTGTGCGAGTGATAGTGGGCTCTTGAGGATGCAGGACTCCCGCGGTCGCGGGGTAAAGCGGGCAGCAAGGAGAAACGTCTTTCCGAATGGCATCAGAAGATACACTCGGGGTATGGCCTCGCTACATTTCTGCCCTTCACGCGAATGAAACCTGAGACAGCTGATTAGAGCGAGGCATATGTTCGGATAGTCATTCTGTTTCCAATGAGATGTATAACGTCGAAATGAAATACACACTGCCATGCGGTGATCTGGATTTCAGGTTGTTGAGGGCGTCTTGAAGGAGAAAGATCACAACAGAATTACATAATAATTTATTCAGCCATGTCTTTAAACAGAAATGTTTGAACTAGGCGTGCAAAACAGTTTGTATGAAAGGTCGAATGCTCCCGGAAAGCTGGATAAACTCTCAAATGATGGCCGATCCAGGAATCAGGACAAGCCTTCCAATAGGATTCCCGAATGACGCGGACCAAAGGGGCTTCCTTGTGCAGCAAAGGCATGATTTTGGCATCCGCATCTGTTGACCAACTTGGCCTACAGCTATTCTCACTCCAATTAAATCACTATCTGGACGTGGATCCGTCACCTGCAGATGCATATGTCATAATTGGACTTTCGGCATTTCTCGAACTGTGTAAACGACGACTCGACCCGAACTGTTTGCCAAATTTTCTATCTGACCCGGTCGTCTCACCAGGAACTTTGCCGATCTCCTTAATCGACGTCTTACTTTCGGCAGAATTCTTTAGCTTGTGGCGTCCTACGGCCTCTCAGTCACGCTTGACATGATGCGAGAGCTCTTTCAGGTTTCCCAACCGTTCTGGAATTGCAATCGTGTACGGTTTATTGGCCCTCAACGAAAACATGCGATATAACGGTTCACGATGACCTCCCTGAATCGGAATATGGTCCGCTTCATAAAGCGCTTCAACTGAGGTACTCCAGTTGGAATCCACTCCTCCTCTCCCCAGTATGGCCGCTAACAAGCTATATCTCCATCCCCTCTTTCAAACCAACGTCGAGCTCCTCCCCCGCGAGGAACGAGTATCCCTCTCTTACCAGAGGGCAAAGCTCGTTATGCAGACATATAGTAGGTCCCTCATCTGCCTTGGATTATATTTTTATTCACGTTCGACGTAGGGCTGACCGCAGCAGACGTTCAATTCTGCTCATCACGGTTCTGGGCACTGATGAATGACCCCATCTGTTCCGTCGACATCGCCATGTTCACTATCTTAGCCGCACACGTCGGCCTAACCATAGGGACATTATCACGGCATTTAAAGAGACGACCGGATTTCAAGCCTCTGGTAGACCGTCTCCTCCGATTTGACACAGTGGGCATATACCTCTTGACCGAACGGGGTCATGGACTGGACGCGTTCAATATCGAAACGACCGCGACACAGACACCTGACGGGTACATCCTCCATACACCCAGAGAGGAGGCGGCAAAGTTTGTAGCACACCATTTGCATCGTGTGATTTCACCGTCAGCCTAATTGAATATTACCCAGGTTCATGCCCGCCTCGACGCCCTCTTTCGGAATTCCGAAGGTGGCTCTTGTCATGGCCCGGCTCATAGTGGATGGCGAAGATCGTGGAAGTCGATTTTTCGTTGTCCCCATATGTAATCAACGAGAGATGTATCAAGGCGTAGAATCCATCCGCTTACCACCACGCAGCGGCACTGCACCTCTCGATTTTTCCATTACTCGGTTCAACCACGTGCACCTTGCCCGCTCTGCGCTTGTTGCTTCTGATATCCTCGATACTGCGGCGCGGCCTCAGCCTCTGGAGGCATGGTGGGATGAAGTATGGAGAATCCAGCTCGGGACTATGGCGGTCCCTGCCCCATGGATATCCGCCATCAAAGCCGTCGCCTACATAGGCGGTCAATACTCCATGCATCGGTGCCTCGTTGGCAAGGCAGGCGAGCCCTTACCGATCATCACATTCCGTACCCAACAGTGGCCCATCGCACACGCCACAGCCGTAGGCATGGTCATGGCGAACTGGTATCCCATCGGCATTCAACAGGCTATGGAAGGGTCGTCCGACCCACGCGTGCGACATGCCATGTCCGTGATCCTGAAAGCCACTATATGCCGCCATTTCCAACGATGTGTGCCCGAGGTCGCAGAGAGGTGTGGCGCACAAGGCACGTTCGAACACAACTACATGGCTCGCATTGAGGTTAGTCCCACGTCTGCTTCCGACTATTCGCTGGCTTCTCACTCGAGATCAGAACGATGGGAAAGGTGTCATCATCGCGGAAGGAGATGTCCTCACGCTTTGTATCCGTTTGTTCTCCGAACTGCTTCTGAAGCGGTACGCAATTCCGTTGCCGGATGCCGCGGAGTCGCTCCCAGCTCGACATGCCTCTTCCCTCGTGGAAGAAAACTTGCAGCTGTTCAAAACGCTGAATTGTGATCACCGCAGTGAAAAATTCAATTCACTCATCCTCCCACAGTCGCAGCTTGTCATCGAAGCCGTCGGCCACGCCATGGCGTACTCCGCGGCGCTGAAGTCGAATTTGCCTCAGTCTATTCTCGACGTGTACGAATGCGCGGTCGTACGTCAGGATCCTGCTTGGTATACAGAACAGGGGGGCATCTCGCGTTTGGAACAACGTGTCCGAGAAGATGCTGCCGTGTCGTCTATGGTTCCCGACTTGGCGATATACCTTGATCAGCTCAACATCGCGAACTACGTCTCTGCACCCATCGTTTCGGATGCAGCGTGGAAGGCATATCTCGCATCACTGCCCGTGCATACCGGCAATGCCGCCCGGAAACAGAATCATACCAAGCCATGCTATAAACGCAGATCCTCTTCCATTTGACGTCACCGTTTGCCCATGGACGGGCCATTTTTACCCCTTTCCTTTCGGCTTGCACATGAATTCGTTTCCTCGCCTGCTCAGTATCTCACTGTATTTTTCTATGTCCATCTAAGTTACGATACTATTCTGTACTTTATCAGTTTAGGAATCACGATTGATTGTGACGATAAGTATGCTTTCTAAAAAGGTTTTTCACGCATTCTTTTTGGCGCCGTTCAGAAGCATCGCTCACCTTAGGAGTCTGCTTCGGCCATCGATATGGAGTGTATGGCAAGGGTGTTACAACGCAGAATTGTTGATCCGGCGCGTCATCTGCACGAAGCACTGGTGAGCAGCCTAGCCTCAATGCTCCTAGAAGCATGGACAGAAGTTCGGAGTATGTTCGGTTCGGGCTTGACAAAACATTTCCCTAGTACGCGTCCCGAAACGTCGTGGCCGTTATGGACCCATCCTTAACACCGATGTTGCTGAACGATGCTGCAGACATCAGTAAAGACGGGCACAGCATCGCCTCTGCAGCACCTGAAGCCGTCGGTCATCGGGCACCTACAATGCCATAAGTCTGACTGTTGTGGGTCAAGCATGATGCATGATGCATGATCACCTATCAAAGTAGACGCACTGTCCGCTTTGCCGATTGCGATTCGCATCACGTCTTTTTAAGGAAAGACTCAGGCTCGGACTTTTTTTCCAAACACACAATATCTTCGAATTATAGGTGTACAGAAAACTTGTGCTACTCAATGGAGATGATAACAATATCAATTTGGGAGAGCTTTACGGTACAACGTTACGAATAACACACACGAACCGGCAAATTGATCGTTGAAGATACAAACAGAGCAAGACGTGAGCACCCTAAGAATGGCAGCAGACAGACGTCTCGGAAATGGACGATGTGTCCGTAGATTAGCATGTGGAGTTTGGTTTGTCCTGTGCTCGGGAACAAGGCCAGGTTCCTCGGTCGCGACGGACCGGTGCCAACTTTAAATCATAAGCCAGTGCCACGAGGGCTGCAAGAGACATACGCGCCCACTGTATGCGTTGGGGATTTCACGACAGGGAAATTCATATGATGCGGGCGATACCTGGTCGCTGAGTGCCTTATTCTTGATTCCTCTTCGAAGACTCGGCCAAATCTGCAAAGAAGTTTCTGACATCTGCCTCTCTGACAATTTTGCCTTCTTCTGCGAAGGGTCGTAGGTATTTGACCAGATCATCTCTGATAGAAAATTGACGTTCAGAGACGAGCGATCAGCGGACACGCCATGCGACTCACCGCAGACCGTTAAAAGCACGAATGCCGTCGATCGCCCTGTCACGCGGAATGCGCTCCAACGCACGCATGCCCAACTCTTCCAGCGATAAACCTGTTGGGTCGGATAGGAGGCATCAATCAAGAAGAGCTGCGAAAGAGTCGGATGATTACCAGAATCAGGATCCTCTGGAGGTTCATACGTTTCTTCGTCTTCTAGAAGGAATGGGTAGTCTTGAAGAGTAGGCAGACACTGATTATTAGTAGATGAAATATGCATGAGCAAGCGTAACTGGAAAAAGCTGGTGGACACAGATTCACCAAGGAGCACTGACACCATTGCTCTCGGAAGTTCTCTGGCAAAAAGACATCACCCGCTCCAAGAGAAGACTCTGCGGGGTTATCAAGATCCGCGAAGATTCGCTGAGCAATGGGGTTCGGTTCTGGGGCATGGCACCTGCTCATCAAAGTCGCAGAAGAGGAGTCCCCGCGAGGCCGTTTTGCATCAGGCTTTCTGAATTGGACGGTGACAAAGGTCGTTTAATTCCGGTATTTGAGCGGCTGGGTTGGTCCTCAGCGCGAGCGGCATCATGTGGGTCATGAGGAGCACTGCGACCCAAGCATTTCCAGGATTCACTTGAGCTGTCTCGAATCACCATTGCGATACCCCGAGTACCAGCCCATCTCTTGAGAACAGGGATCTTTAACACACACGCCACACATACAAAGGCCTGGTACTCCGATCCGGATATCAGTGGGGGAGGAAGTCCAGAAGAGGACGCATCGGACAATGCATCATCAGCGATACCCTCTTCAGCATGGCCCGATTGTTTCGGGAGAGGTTCAGGGGAAACGTCCCTAGATGGTGGCCGCATTCGAAGATTACAACACGATTCGTGGAACCAATCCTGGAAAAATGCCAGAAATCAGCAGGACAATCGACTACTTCAGCAGTTCACAAGCGAACCTCACAAGAGAGGCATTGTATCATGGTCTCACGTTCGGTTTTCGGGTCGTAGTCTCGCCCACAACGACAGAAGATGCCTCTGAAGTTTTGACCATAGACGTTGTTCGCATTTTCTTTTTCCGACACGGGGTGAAGGGAGCACGGATGAGCTGTCGCGGTAGTAGGACAATCACAGCGAAAGTTTCGTTTAGGAAATCTGGTCATAATATGAGAGCTGCCGCCATCTTGCGTATAACGTGCTCACAATTCAAGTTGCTCATGATCAGTATGACATGCAACAGAGCAAGCAGAACATAGCCCTCTAGCTTCTGGGCATGTAAGACATAAATACACCGCTTGCCTTTAAGCTAGGCATCAGTTTTTCTGTGGTAGGAACGGCACGCGTTACCACAGACCTAATAGGACCTAGGAGGTATGAGCACTGGGAGAATTGATGGGGAATTGCCTGTGAAGCCTCTTGCACGAGCTGGTCCTGCGACGCGATATAGTCCTCAAGAGTTTCTGCCATGAGGTGATAACGCGGGATTTGGCGCGACAAAGTAGCCTTGCTAATTCGCGAATTGGCAACAGTCAAGCTAGTGCAATGGTATTTGAAGTTATTTGGACGCCTGGACCCGCCGGGCCGCGGATGCCGCGATAGCAGCTCTCGTCATCGCAACACCCAAGTCTCGTCGAACGCCAACATCGTTCACTCCGTTCAGCTGCGGCATTCTGGATCGCAGTGAGATCCTTACTTCTTATTTCCGCGGAACTCCAGTCATCTTCTCCTGCACTCCAATTTGAGAGTTCTACGGAACAGAGCCGGAATCTCGACGGAATTGTCTGCACAATCTGAGGGTACAAAAGAGATCGCCATCGAGGACCGTGCAGAAGAGCGTACCTCCTGACCCACGATGCCAGGCGCAATTTCTCCTTCCAAGACGCCTTCCAATGGCCCTGATCCGATTCTGCTAACCTTGTTCGCGAACCGCTTCATGAGCGTCGCGGAGGCGATGGGTCGCTCTCTGCAACAGACTTCTATCAGCACAAACATCAAGGAGCGATTGGACTTCTCTTGTGCCTTGTTTGCACCAGATGGAGATCTTGTGGCGAACGCGCCGTTCATCCCAATTCACCTTGGATCCATGTCTTTGTAAGTTCCAGGTCTCGACGAAATCCGGATTGATCCACGACATAGTGACCCCAACGCAGCGCCGTAAAGTATCAGATGAAACTCCACGGAAAAACATTGAAGGAGGGTGATGTTCTAATGACAAATTCGCCACATGCAGGCGGCTCGTGGTTCTTCTCCAACTTCTTTTCCAATCAAGCGATTAAGAGGTTTTCTTGCAGCCATCTTCCGGATATTACCATTATCACCCCGTGTTCGATTCGAACAGCAAGGAGATTATATTCTTTACGCCTCCCGTGGACACCATGCCGACATTGGGGGATACTGCCTGGATCAATGCCTCCAACGTCGGTCAATATATTTGAAGAGGGTGCCGAAATAGTCAGCTTTAAAATCGTCGATGGGGGCGTATTCGATCAAAAAGGACTTTATGAATATATGATTGACAAGCCAAGCCAGTACCCTGGAAGCTCTGGCTGCAGGAACATCCGGGACGTCGAGAGCGACCTGAAAGCGGTGAGATTGTCATCCGAACTTTAAGCCTTACGTGGCTTATCTGTTCTTTGGGCTTTCTTTCTAGCAAATTGCAGCGAATCACAAAGGCGTACAATTGATTCATGCTAGTACGTAAACTGCTACTAGCCGTTTTGCGAACAAAATTAAGATTCCTTCAGTCATCGACGATTACGACCTCCAGACAGTCCAAGAATACATGTATCACATTCGCGCCAATGCCGAGATGTCCGTAAGAAATCTTCTTCGGGACGTCGCGAAGGGCGCTGGAACGAATATCCTTTCCGCGGTAGACTATCTGGACGATGGCTCGCCCGTACGATGTTGTTCCTCCTCTCCCCGCTCCTATCTGTAACCCACTTGAATCTGCTACAGATTAGCCTCAAGATCAATATTAACGAAGCCGAGGGATCGGCTGTCCTCGATTTTACAGGGACGGGCTGTGAGGTCCGCGGAAATCTGAACTCTCCTATATCCGTCGTCCACTCTGCTGTTATCTATTGCATGCGAGCAATGCTCGACGTTGACATTCCTCTAAATGCTGGATGTCTCGTTCCCCTAGAAAGTTTGTCATTTGTCATTTCGTGGCACCTGTCGCCTTTGCAGCCTGACAACGTTTCCTAGTCATAATTCCTCCGAAGTCATTGCTTTCCCCATCGCGAACCGCCGCGGTGTGCGGTGGAAACGTCTTGACGTCCCAACGGATCGTGGACGTGGTGTTGAAGGCGTTCCATGCTGCTGCGGCGAGTCAGGGCTGCACAAAGTATCTTGAATCCCCTTTTAGACTTCCGCTGCGCTAACCCTGATGGCCTTGCCCTTTTCGCTAGCAATCTTACCTTTGGCACCGGAGGAAAGGGCAGGGATGGAAAAGCCATTGCCGGGTGGGGCTACTACGAGGTGAACTTCACGCTAATCTCCGCACGCTCAATTCCTGAGCATCTGGCTCATCTAGACGATTGCCGGTGGATCTGGTGCTGGACCGCATTGGCACGGTACGGACGGAGTTCACACACACATCACCAATACCCGCATCGGTGATGTCGAGATCTTGGAACGGCGATACCCCGTAATAGTGCATCGGTTCGGACTTCGTCAAGGATCTGCAGGCGTTGGGAAATGGCATGGAGGGGAGGGAGTAGTCCGCGATCTCGAGTTCTTGGAGCCCATGCAAGTGTCTATCCTTTCGGAGGTGAGTAAAGGAGTTTAATTCTGTGGCGCCTTTCCTTACGTGCGACATTTGTCGCCTAATTCCTAGCGACGGACAAGGCAGCCTTATGGAATGGAAGGAGGCGGGCCGGTGCTCTCGGGCGAAACACCTGGGTGAAGCGCCTTCGCGAAGAAGATGATGATTTAGACGATCAGAACGAGAGCGGCACCAGAGAAATCAACATCGGTGGGAAGGCAACCGTGTGGATGGGGAAGGGAGATCGACTAGTTATTGAGACGCCTGGCGCTGGGGCGTGGGGTGCTGTGGACGACCCAAATCACAAGAAGAAAGGAGAAATTGATCATGTTTGGTCATGGGAGCCTAGAGGTTCTGTCGCAGAACGAGCAGCCGCTCAAGCTGGATTCTGATGACCTGGTCACAAAGAGTTCATTTATTCTTTCGTTCTGTAACATGTTTAGCAAATGCAACAGTAGTGTAAACATACCGATTATCGCCGCGGAAGTGATAATGATTGTGGCATTTTCTGAGATGACATTACTCTCTTGTGGAACGAATTTGTATTTATTTCTAGGACTTCTCATAGACTTGTGGCAAAGTAATCTACATCGGGCGAAGGGAAAACAGAATTAACACTACGGGCTTTTACAGGCATGCCGTGAATGCACTTTCGCTCACTGAGTGACTGCTGCACTTAAGCATGAGCAGCAACGGTTTGACGGGTAGCTCTGTTCTTGTTAGGAACGGCTCTTGTCATAAAGGGCGCCACTAGAAACTTTTCTGGTTCTTTAGTGCTCGAAGTCACAATCATGCATGGGTAGGTTCAATCTGTCCACGATGAAGAGAGAAGCATTTCACGCAACACCTCTAAAAATTGCGATAAATATTTTATTAAAGAAGGATAATTCGCATGCATCTAGGAAAAACAATAAGTTTGCATTCCGGGATGCCAATCTGTCAGAAATAAATGATGGACCACAGTCCGTCTGTCTATGACGCGAGAAGTCACATGTAATTACCTAATCAACTCTCCGCCAAAGCGGGCAAGTCGTTTTTTGTCCTCCGACTTGCTGTGGGCCACCAACTGCGCCGTGGCCGTGCTGCTTCTCTTTCTTATCTCCCCGTCTAACAGCCCTTAATTATGCCCTCGCAGTCGACACTGAACGCTGAAGAGAAGTCCAAGGTCAAGTCTGCGTTCCCGCATCGTCAAACAAAGTCTTCTACGCTGCTCTTGCGCGAATATACTATGCATATCCGCACCCCGACAAATGGTCTTATACAGGTCTTCAAGGTGCAATAGCCTTTGCCAGGAATGTGCACAAGAATACGCTGAGCTTCAAGATGGTTGATATCAGTGGCACTCGGGGAGTTATCTGGGAACATGAGCTCTACGAGGGCTTCGAGTACCACCCAGATAGAGCCTTCTTTCACTCATTTTCAGGAGACGTGAGTTTCTATGTTTTTGATGCCACCTTCAATTCTCTATAACTTCATCTGCGTAGGCTTGCATGATCGGATTTGTCTTCGCCAACGAATCCGAGGCCAAAACGTTCTGGAAGAAAGTCATAAGCAAGAAAGACAACAAGACATGTGAGTGCCGCATTACATTCGGGGTCCTCCATAGTTTAACATGCCTCACAGCGAAATCGACCTCTGACAAGAAGAAAAAGATAGCGAAAGGTGGGAAGATTGACAAGTCCATGATATCTGGACCTGCTTCTGGATCATTTGTGCATGTTGCTCATATGGGTTATGATCCTGAACAAGGATTTACCTCTAAAGGAGTAGATCCATCTTGGACTAAACTCCTCAGTACGCTGGAAAATTCGGGTTTCTCTAAGGAGGCAATTGCTAAAGACATGGACTTTATTAAAGATTTCGTTCGCCAGCATCCCCAGTCGGATGCCTCCAAACAAGCGAAAAAGACGAAGTCTCAGGTGCCGCCTCCGCCGCCACCTGCTAGACGTCCTCAAAGCACGATCGCTCGAGGCATTCTCAAGATGCGGCACCTAAGCCGCCTCAGGCCGCGCCGCCTTCTACCCGAATGACCCTTCCAGCTACCATAAAGAGTAGCAATCCACCTGCACCGGTCCGAGTTCTTCCACTCGGTGCTGTGGAGCACCCGTCGCTGTCTCGTCGGCCTGTGCCAACACCGAGCCCCGCCAAGCCGACGATTTCGCCTTCGGCGCCATCACGTCCGGCGCCGCCTGCCGCTGCAAAGCCGGCGACTCCTCCTCCAGCGCCTATTCGCCCAGCTCCAGCAGTAGCTGCGCCACCGGCACCCCAGCCACCGCATAGGCCGCCCCCCACGAGCTCCGCACCACCCGCGCCTCCTTCTCGGCCCCCTGGTCGACCTTCTCCAGCCCCTCCAGGTCCTCCACCGCGCCCGGCGGTCCCAGCGCCACCTCCACGTGCTGCTCCCGTGCCGCCGCCTGCACCTTCGTCACCGTCCCACTCTCCGGAAGCGGCAGCGCCCCCTCCGCCTCCTCCACCCCCACCACCTCCACCCATGTCTGGAGTACCACCGGCCCCGCCGCCGCCGCCACCTCCTGCGCCGAGCGGTGTCCCAGCCGCGTCCGTGAGCATGCCGCCACCACAGCCAGGTCGCTCTGCTCTTCTGGAATCTATCGTCAATGGGCCAGGTATCTCAGGTCTCAAGAAGACAGATTCAAATGCGCCACCCGCGCGGGCCCCACCGGCTGCTCCGTCAGAAGCTTCCGGTTCCGATGGTGCTGCTATTGCTGGTGCAGCGGCTGGAGCTGGAGCCGGAGATTTAACGTCTGCACTGATTTCCGCATTGGAGAAGAGAAACAAGAATATGGGAGACAGCGATGAAGATGAAGACGACGATGACGACTGGGATTCTGACTAATGAAATAGTGTATGGTGAGTTGTGCTCTCCTCTCATCTGCCTCACTATGATAAGAACGGTTTCCCCAGAGAATATTAGATTTACCAGTATTGTACGCTTCGCAAGGCACAATGACGTTGCGCGAATGGCGCCATGGTGCCCTGCTGATAATTTTTGTATATTTTTATTTTTGCCTTCTCTGATGTACATAACTGGAATTCTTAGCTTGATTTCCGAGAACGCCGTCTTGAATGGGGTGTATGCTGCAATCGTCAATACTCCAGGCTCGCCGAGACAAACGCCGCCCGTCCTTTGAGATCATCGAGGTCTGTGGGTTGGCTACCGCGTTGAGCAAGCACAGGAGTCTACGGTTAGACTCACGTAGAAATCTTGGGGAGTGTCCAAGCTTCCGACCTGCGCGAGGAGGGCATGACGATCACTAGGCCAGAATTGCAGTTAAATACAGACGTACGATGACAGTGTTAGTCAATCTATCGTGCCATCTGCATTCGGCGCGACCCCAGTGCTGTTCATGTGCTGATACGTCGCCGCACCGATGATTCCATCATGGACGAAGCCTTGACTGACGCTCTTTAGCAGCGCGTGAATGAACGTCGGTGTCCGCCGCTCTTGAAGTTGTTCGTGGCTGTCCTGGTGGTGAAAATGAGCCGTCGTCCAGGTCCGCCGGCGTCCGCAATCGGTGCGATCGTTTGCAATATGCGCAAGATGCTTTGATAGCAGGCTTGTTCAAGGACGTCGACCAGCGCCATGGATCCTAGACTTGGGAGTTGCATAGGAACTGTATCTCGCCCATGCATATTCCATTAAGCCAGCCTGTCACCGAACTCGGAGTCCTCGCATTGGTTAGGGTGTCTTGTGCCGGAACTAACCTTGAGCAGTACCCATTGAATATGTCTTGTACGCCGCTTGTTGAGTTTGTTCATAGCTCTTTCGTTGCTATTCAATCTCCAGAAGCTTGCTGGATGGGAAGAATGGCTCACAGGTACAAAATGTCGGTTCCGTTCTGTATTGAATGTCAGATCAATCTTGAATAACATTGAATGGCTCCAAAAAATGCACCCAATGGGTTAAGGACATATAATCCGTCGCTGTAAGGAGATATACGGTATCACGACACGTAAACCCCAACTTAAGTGAAGGCAAACGGAGCACATACGCATAGCTTCCATGCGCAGTCCCGTTAGGAAATATGATATTGTCCACTCCTTTCTAGAAAAGCGGACGCAGCGCGCACTGCACAAGTATATCTTTCTTTGCCTGCATAACTATGACGCATCAGCGCAAAAGTAGCAAAGAAACCAGGAAACGTACATGGTCGAATAAAATGATCGAGATGGAACTTTGTGGTCAACGCCAATGCATCCTCACTGTTATTCTTGGATTAGCAGGAACAGATTTCTTTGGCTGCATTGCTGCGTACTGTGTCCGAAGGGCATTCCAGAAGATGACCAAGGATCCTCGCATAAATGAGTCTTGTGCTGTTTAGAACAAGAGCAGATTCCCCGAAGCGCAAAGTGATATCGTATGCGTCACGAATGATGGACATCAATATGCAATCTGGAAGCCTTTGGGAAGTGCCAACTAATTTAACGGGCATCGTTGAAAGGGAGACTGGCGCGGATCTTCGTAGCATATTGTTCGGGTTACGAGTCCACCTTCATTATGCTGTGACGCACGCTGTAAAAACGCTAACACTTGGTGATGTCGATCGGTTTGGAAGCGTTGGAATTGACTGTGATTGTGGGCGTTGAGGCGTACATATGTTATCGTTATACATTTGGCGCTGCATTCTGCCTTCTTTTAGCAAAATGTTTTACAGAAGTTACTTCGAATACCTGGTCATTAGAGAATGTCAATCACCGAACAGGCTTGCTGCCGAGGCGGGCTGGGAAATGACCTTCGATTCAGCATGGCTTGGGCAGCCGGTTTGCTTTCTAAAACCGGTTACGAGTAATGGCGGGCGAAGCTGGCCCTTTTTAACGCAGCATTAGGAGCATGACACAATCGCTCTCCCACTGCAGTCCAAACCATTGCCCTGACCGCATGCAATCCTAAAGTCTGCTGCCCACAGAGCATAGCATTCAGGGCGCGCCGAGACAACGCCAGCCAAGAGAAAAAAAGGAAGTCAAGATGAGAGGCCAGAGATGGTTCTACATTCGGAGATGTGATTTTCACGGAAGACAGCACTCCCAACTCTGATTTCTTTCCGTTCTTTAAAGTTAATGATGCAATTCTGGATTCTGTCACTTGATTCTGATTCTTGCGACAAAGGACGAAAGGCCCGGCCCGGCCAACGGAACTTGATTAATGGGATCTTAGATGCTTATTTGACACTCCCGGACCGTTGCAGTGCACGTCAGGTTCGCAAGAGAGCCAAATGGTCCGGTTTGCTATTTTGGCAGGTAAACCGCAAAGCGCGGGATTTCACAGCTTTTCGTATTCGATGCTTGCGAGAAGGAACGCCGCAAGTCCCTTCAGATCATTGACAACAGTCGGAACCCCGACATAATACTGCCGAATACACATCGCACGGTCGATCAACAAACATCATCATGACCGGAGGCGATTACTTACTTCGAACGTGCCATTGCCATCCAAGCTGCCAACCTGGTGCGTGTGTTTGATACCGTCACACATGGCGATGGGCACAGAGCGGGGGAACGTACCTGCACCGTGTTGATCCAATTCATCGTGCCATCGGAATTAGGAATGACCCAATTGGCGAGCATGTACTGGTACGCCTTCTGCGCAGCTTTAACGATGCTCCCATCTGTGTCGGGGATATAGCCCAACCTAACTCCCTTCAATAGAGCATAGACGAACATGGCTGATCCGCTGCTTTCAAAGTAGTTCCCGGTCCTACCAGGCTGGGTAATGACGAGCCACCACACACCGCTGGCAGGTTGCGCTGCGTCACGTATCTCGGAGCTAGCGTCTGCAGGATCTTCAGGATGGCCGCATGGCCGCTGTGCGTCTTGGGGAATATCTCAAGGATATCAACCAAAGCCATTGAGTACCAACCCAGCGCGCGGTCCCAGATCTCCGGCGAGTGACCGCGATCCTGCGAGGCCCATACTGCCGTATGAGAATAGTCGTACCCATGATAAAGCAAGCCAGTGTAGTTTGCAGCACCGGGTGTTTGGATCGTATTTTCGAACATGAGAGTAAATTGCGATGCGATATCGGCTATAGACCAAATTAGCAATTAAAACCCATCCGCGATGATCTCTGCTCACTCCAAGCTGTGTCATTGGGGCCTGGAAGTCTTTTGTGTACTGAGCATAGAAGATGTCGCCCATGTAAATTCCGTCAAGCCAGCCTAAATTGTATAATAAGTCCGAGACTTCTTGTCGCATGGAAGGAACAGATTTCCGACCTTGATTGAAGTATCGTAATTTGTGCCAAAACTGACCCTGTGCAGTCCTCGGATGTCCAGTCAACTGGCCCGGTACGTATCCGCAGCTACTTTCCATTTGGGCTGCTTCGTCTGGGAGTATCTAATCGGCTCAATCAGCCTTTCTTCTCTCGTTAATTCCGATGTCAGACACTGACAGATATAGAAAAGTAGGGCCAGTTCTGTCATTAGGATGAACCATGCTGGCACTTCACCTTGAACATGACAACTGACCTGATGGGGTCTAAAGAATAGTCGGAGACCCTGGGATGAGATGAGACACCAAAATTCGAGAATGCAGGCACCAATGACATACTTGTAATTGCCATGTATCGTGCCGTTGTCGAAGACGATGTTATTCGCCCCAGCCAAAATGTAGTTGTAATACGTCTGATTCCCAGTCCTTTCGAATAAAAGCCGGAGACCCCACTGCAGCTCTCCATGCTCATATGAGACGCTCGGCTTTCCGGAAGAATCGAGACCGTTCCCCTGGCCGCGCTTGATCGCAGAGTCAGCAGCCCACACGGCGTACGACTGCGGCCGCGCGAGCACGCGAGCTGGTATCAGCGCACAAACGAGCACGATCGTCGTCGTCAAGAGAAAGTTGGTCCGCATCAGCATTGGGTGGAATTTCGTGCTGCACGAGACGCGACTTTGACTCGGATATTTAGAGGAAAAGAATCGTGGCTCCGGTCATGGTCGAGCGGGCCGTTATTGGATTCGAGTTGATGGCAGCGGGTCTGGTGGCGGGCCGGGCATTGGACCATGCTAGAATGTATGGTTATAAATACTTGCAATGTCGAACGGCACGAACAAGACTTGGACAGGTTTGGAGTCGTCCATGCATCGAAGATGGTATATGGCGGCCACGGAAGTATACGTAGATCGCGTTCAAACAAGCTTTCCCACATTAGCACAACTTTGACCGCGACCTCGACCATCGTTGCAACAAAACTTTTGCTGATCAGCTTCAACGCAACTAACGACTAGCTAAGGGGGGATTTGGACGCGTCCCACTCTCGTTGTCCTTAGAAATTGTTATCTCGATAAATTGTGCCGTCCAAGAATCGTTCGACGTGTCTGGCAATCCCTGGTTTTCAGTGTTCTATGTTATTTCAGGAATTTGTATCCGAATTGCTTGCATATATCTCTGTGCATCTCTGCGAAGCTCTGAGCTGTCGTTGCCCATATCCATGGCATGAGTCTTGTCGCAAACATGCCTCAGGCCAACAGTAGTGCAGCCACGCATCTTTCTTCGATGCCCAACGGGTGGAGACGGCCCGCCTCCACGAAGCGCGCGCTCTGTCGTGCAGAACTACTCGTTCCCCAATTTCCCCGACTTTCTGTCTAAAGCTCGGAATCAAACATGCATCAACCTCGGTGTAACCGCCTCTAGTTTTCAAAAATTGAGAAGGAAAGCCACGCATCATTTGAATAGACTTGAGGCGTTGTCAGGAGCCCCATAGTGTGGATCCTTGCTGCTTCTCGCTATGCTTTGTGTTGCGTGAAGTTCTGATGGTTTTTAGTATATTCTGCAGCCAGTCGTTCTCGCTTTCTCCACACATATGTCATGACGACTGGATACTATTGGATCAAGCTTCCCAACTGACTGCGCCGAGCTTTACCGTTTCCACCTGACGATGTCGGATGATCTCCCCTCTTACTCGTCCTTTGGTCCGTGACGGTCCGTCGCATCCTTTCGGCACCTACGAGCAACAGCAACAAGGTCAGAACACTCAGAAGACGCGTTCATACTCTGTAAAAATTTCGGACCACCAAAGCAGGCCGCTAATACC
Organism: Macrocybe gigantea; assembly: GCA_011319805.1. Lineage (NCBI taxonomy): Eukaryota > Fungi > Basidiomycota > Agaricomycetes > Agaricales > Callistosporiaceae > Macrocybe > Macrocybe gigantea. Next base: position 145,744 of record SJRY01000107.1, read on the forward strand.
AACGTGGCCTGTCGCTGCTCTGCTTCACTTTTTTCCCTCTACGAGTATAAAATGCGGTACGTTACGATAATTAGGACCCCCGCCTCGTCCTCAGGTGCAAAGTCAAGTCGAACAACCATGTTCTCCTTCCCCAAACTCACGCTCCTCCTTCTCTTGGTCCCTTTCATCGCGGCCGCTCCCGCCCCTGAAGTGGAGAAGCGCCAGGGCATTGATACCTCCAACCACTGCGGTGAGCCTTCTGCGCCTCAACGTGCTCTTCTTCGTTGGGAAGCTCACGCGTACATGTGATCCATTCCTTCGGATAGGCCAATGGGACGCCGTGACCGCTGGCCAATATACGCTCTACCTCGACCAATGGGGCATGGGCGGCGCCTCTTCCGGCTCCGACTGCGCCGCCTTGACGTCGCTCAGCGGAACCACGATCGCGTGGAAGAACACCTGGAACTGGGTCGGCGGCACCGGCGTCAAGAGCTACACGAACATGAACCTCAACAGCAACCTCAACAAGCAGCTTTCTGCCATTTCCAGCATCCCTGTGCGTGTCGAACCCCCCAAAAAATCATAACTCTATAGAATGCTCACTCGCACGTCGATTTCGAAGGCCACATGGAGGTGGTCGCAAACCAACTCTGGGACCGTCGTCGCAAACATTGCGTACGATCTCTTCACGTCCACGTCGCCGAACGGCGCAAACGTCAACGAGATCATGATCTGGCTTGCCAACTGGAACGCAGGGCCCATCTCGGCGCAGTACAATTCGGACGGTACGCCTAAACCGGTCGCGAGCAACGTCTCTATTGCCGGAAGGACATGGTGAGGGACCGTCTCGACAGATGCCCAGCTTGAGAAGTAATTATATTTCTCCTTTGTGAAGGAACCTGTACTTTGGCTCCAACGGCGCGAACAACGTATATTCCTTCCTTCCCACTGGTGGCGCGCTGGTTACTAGCTTCAGTGGCGATCTCAACACGTTCCTCAAGGTAAAGTTCAAGTCGGGCGCACCGCTTTTTGCAGTCAACTAATTCCTAATATTGCTCAGTACTTGACCTCAAGCCAAGGCCTCAGCAGCTCGCAATACTTAAAGACTGCTCAGGGCGGCACGGAAGCTACCTCTGGCTCGGCTACGCTGACAGTTTCGGCATTCAGCCTCGTCATCAACTGAAGAATAGATTTGGAGTTATTTATGAGGTCTTTGTAACCCACAATTTGGGCAATTCATACACATTTCCTTGACCCTTTTCGAACCTTCGACCCGTCCGATCCTCAAGGTCTCAACTATTGGCATGTACAATACACCTATGCGACGTCTTGGCAGAAAGAGACAAAGCTTCCCACTACGATACCATCCTCTACGATATATTGATATTTACAGGGGCGCAACACAAAGTGATCCTCTTCCGTAATCCATCGTTCCCAACAGCAGCAACGTATTTTCCTCATCTTTCTATCCCGGTTATTTAATGGGCTCTGGAGAAGTGGTCGCTTCTCCCACTGCATGACCATGGCCTGCCGATTGATCGCTCTGCATGTGTTCCGCTTCATCATCGTCCGCATTTGCAAACGGATTTTGTTCGTCCTGAACCGCAAAACGGTCCTCAGTCGCAAATGAAAGACCTCGCAGAGAAACGCACGCTTTCTTGTCTTCCTCTCTTTTTCAAGTCGCCAGTGATTTTGTCTCTTCCATACAAGTAGCGTTCATGGTTGTTTGTGATCTTGCCAATTAATTCGTCTTTGAAGCCGGACACCTTTTCCGCCAAGGTCTTGCAGGAACAACATCATGAGAGGCCAAACTCTCTGAAAAGTGCGAGAGACGCTGAACTCACGGGCTCTGGATTGAATTGAGGTCCTATCCCAACGGAACCCGCGTGCCTCTGCGGAGGGTAGCTTTGGTCGTCGCTGCTGCGGCGGGTGGGGTTTACGCCAGAGCCAATAGCGGATGGGTGGACGCCGGACTGAGGGACAGATTTGTCTGTTGAAGCTGGGACTCCACTGGACATGGTTGTGTGGTTGGCTGGGCGTGTGCGTCGACCGTTCTGTCTTTATATGCCGACTCCTCAAGTCCCTATAACTTGCAAGGGATGACGCCAGTCGGGATGACATGACGACATTTGTTTACCGGTGCTTGAGTATAAGTGGACACTACAATCTTTCAAGGATAGCGCGTTCCGGTATCAGGCCGTAAACATGAGGAACCTCTGTTCCACGACCAGAACAATGCTGCCAGAAGACTCTGGTAAATGGTGCCAGTGAATAAATTCACATCGTTATTGGGTGCTTAGCAGTGGTGTACAATGCCTCATCAAACCATGATAAGGATGGCGTCTCGAATATTATAAAATGGGAGGCGGAACCAGATTTATTCAGGACTCGAGCAAGATGCGGAGGCAGGAAGGATGTGCTCCCATACGGAGAGCGACGGAGGCGGGTCCAGAATTCTATCAGCCAGTATTTTGTGAACCGCAGTGGTCAGATGCAGAAAGTCCGCCCATATGGCACCCCCTTCTCGTGCAGCGTCGTCTTCAGCAAAACCGTTATCCTCGGGGTTGTCGAGGACGTCGGTGATGACGGCATGCACGGAAAAAATAAGCACGGTCGCTCGTGGCGTCTCTTGGGCGAACTCCGACACTTGAGCGCGCAGCTGAGTGTTCCATGCGTCCACGCGCGCTCGGATTGCGTCCTTGACTTCGAGAGCTATCAACGCGTGGCCGCGATGCCATCGTGGGTCCTTCAAACTTCCAATAAGGGGACGTTGCACATACCTACAGGCGAGCGATCGGTTGGTGGGACGTCGAAAAAGACGAATGTCCTAGCTCCCGCTTTGATGTAGAGAGTGTGAGCGGCGTCAAGAATCTTCTCCAGGACGGCGTCGGGCTCGTCGTCTTCCGTGCTCATACCGCAGTCATTTATTCCCAGGAAAAAAACTGGCAAGCGGCCGTCAACTTTCCACGGAAGCTTCCATGTCGCACGAAACTGCGCACTATAGTATGTGCTGGATGGATCCAAGGTCGGCTCTGAAGCCGGCGTCTTCTTTGGTGGACAGGCCCTGAAGAAACGCGAAATTTGAGGCCCAAGTCGACCTCTGCGGTCGCGCCTGGGAAAGAAAAATTCAGGATGGTTCCGTCCTGGATGTCGGGATGACTTCGGAGATGGTCGACCTGAGCTGCATGAGTGAGAGTCGAGACACGATGAGAGTCTCTAAACCCGGAACATACCCAAGTCATCTCCGACTCGTTTGAGGATTCATGGTGGGATTGATCATCTAAAGATTCGCTGTACGAATCGCCGCTGATTTGCACGCCATAAGACGCCAGAAAAGTCCAGCAGAGGCAGAGCATACAATATCACCAGAGTCTTCAAAGAACCTTCTGACAACAGCGATCCAAGGCCCGAAAACGACGACTGTTTCGAGGTTTTCCTGGGCGGATCGTCATCCAGTGACCTTGACCTTCTCGGCTGCGCTTAAGGCCTTTAACGAGTCGACTCGGAGACGCCATACCACTCCTAGTCCAACTTGTGTAAGTTAGATGAAACACAAATTCCCACGCTCAGTGAAAAGGCCAATCGCGTCGCATGTGCTAATTTCTTTCCCCCACACGTCCATTGCGGTTCAGCGGGCTTGTTACAGACATAGCGTCTCGTTAGAAGCCAATGCGGATAGAGGGTGAGGCCAATACGAACGCAATTTGAAATACTTGCTTCGCTGGCACCTGGCGTCTTCCATGCAGGACTCGGACAGCTGCACTGGCATGTCTTGAAGTGAACGAGCAGCGCGTCAACATCGAGAATGGACATTCGGTTCGGGTCAGTATTGTGCGACAATTGGATTGTTCAAAGCGCGCCGTGCCTCCTGTATCATACGACTGAGGCAGATGCTACACCAGCTGCATTGGTTGAGTACCGGTCTCGAGTTCTTTAGAAACTTGGATTGTTTTCATAAAACTCATTCAACTCTGTTCAGGTCTTTTTTCCGTCCTCGTTACGCCATTCGTTCGTAATGAGTATCGTGTTACCCAGTCTTCGAATTCCATGTCCAAAAATATCCGCCCTTAACCGTGTCGTACCACTCGAAATTACAAGCGCTGCTGCCATTTCTTGACTCAGTCTGACCCCAAAGAAACCCGTCAATCGATTCATCACTCTTCCATTGATCGCCGCGTCCTCATGGCCTCCGTTGAACGGACTGGAATAGCACGCCTGGAACGCCCATTCCTGTGGCTAGTAACATGTTGAATGAAGGGTCGTCGTCTCTCGCTACCATCCTGTCATGTCGGCAGGCATTGTCATGGAGCCACGCCAGACATACTTCACGGAAAATCTTCCAATACGATCAATATTTTCCAAAAATTATCGGACACCAGTCGCATGTAGCAACTTGGAACAAGTGCGTTTCGGACACAAGCGCCGTCGCTAACCGCCAAACATTGGTATAAAAAGGCTCATTCGCAGTCGACGTGTTCTCCAACAGCCTCTGTTCTCTCATTCGACCAAACGGCGATGAAGTTCTTTCTCCTTGCTTTGTTGGCTCTTCCGGCTCTCATCCGTGCTCAAGAAGACTGCGGCGACTGCCCATGCGGTTACGACCTCGTCGAGGACCCGCCCGGCTCTGGAAACTTTGTCTGCAAGCAGGTCGTCGTCGTATGTCCCGGTGTCAACCGTGACTATTTGCCAGTGGTCAGCCCAGCCCTCTTCCACTCCTAGCTCAACTCTGCTTTACACGCCTTTTTTCAGGGTGGAAAAACCAAACTGTGCTGCCCTACCAAGCAAGACTTGGTCATCTATGATGACAAGACGAGAGAGGGTGTTGTAAGTCCTTCATGCGACTTTTTTTCCCCAGATCCGCTGCTTAGTGTTCTCTCGTCAGTGCTGCGCGGCGGGACTGGCTTATGTGGGAGACAAGCCGGACGGCAAGTGCTGCGTTCCAGGCCAGATCGTCGTAGATGGCGAGTGCTGGCCACCCATCCCGCCTCCCGACGACAACGGCGGCTGCTGCGACACGTGCCCCAAACAGCGCAAAGGCGCCTGCTCGCTCAACGCCGTTTGCGGAACCTCCAAGGCTAACGGATTGCAATATGGCCACTGCTACCAGTTGACGTTCCCCGATGGAAGTCAACTCGGTCGTGGTCTCGGCGGTGCCCTTGACCAGTACATTCAGAATGGCTATGTTACGTGGGTACCCTTATGCTCTCTCTGTTTGCGCAGTCCTGATTTTCGAAACCACCAGGGACATTGTCTTCAAAGTCTGCAAGTCCACGGCTGCAAACGCATGCGGTACCGGATTCCTCAGCCCGACCGATCAATTCTACGTTCAGGATGTCACCGGATCCGTCCAAGATACTGCAAACACATTGAGCTGGGTCAGTCTACTCCTTTTTCCTGCGCCGAAATTGAATTAACAATGACTTGATTTTATAGATTGTAAGTTCGAGATCAAATCACTACTACGTCATGATGATTAAAGTGCATGCCTAGGACAATGCCTCCAATGGTGCTCACAAGTCCCTGACCACCGATGCCACCAAAGCTGGCGTATTCACTGGCAAAGCGTCTTGCTCGCTCTGCAAGTGCGTCATCAAACTCAACTCGCTCGCCTATGCTTGTCCTTCAGCCCAGCCCGGTATCACAATCGTGAGTAATATATTCTCATGCTCTTTTTCTCGACTCGATGGAATACATGCTAAACGTGTTCTGCCACCCAAAACAGTGGCCTAACCCGAACATTGGCCTGGATCTCCAATTCACCGAAATTCCTTGCGATGGCAATTATGACACCTTCCCCTAATCATGCTCGATAGGATGGTGAACCTAACTTTCGTAATCTTGCTCCATGAAATGTTTTCTGCTTTTATCTTTCTTACATCTTCGATTCGTCCCTCCATGTTTCTTAGGAGGTTTTTCCCCGTGCTAGAAGTGTTACATGTACACTAACAATATATGCTCTACCTGTGTTTCTTCGCAATTCGTTTGCTACGTGCAGAAACTCCTGAAGTGCAGCATGATGCTATTCGTCTGCCGTGCCCGTCATCGGTCTGCCTTGTAAAACTAGGTCAATATCGGACACTGGAAGACTTTTCGTCTCGCGCTCTCACTCGGCGCAACGTTCGTCAATAGGCAGCTGACTAAGCTAACATACGGCCAACTTTAACGTCAATCAGCCGAGTCTTCAAAACCCTCAGCTTCTCACTTTTCACGCGGCCGCAAACCATTATCACACACTCATCGCCTTGCTCTTTTATTTGAACGATGGTGCACCTGAACAATAGTTTTCCTTTTCTTCCTTCCGCTACTTTTCTGATCTCCCTCTTCGTATCCTCAACCTTGATCTGTAACGCCGAATTAAACGCGTCTCTTGGTGTCGGAAACCTCAGCTAGGTGTGCCTCATGAACAGGTTGCGAGAACCTTTGAAATCGCGGATTATCATCACACAGGATCCAAGTTCGATGCATTCTAGCGCGTCCTTTGTTCCATTTCTCATATCCACCGTCAACGACATCAATTTTGTTGACATCCTCCCAGATTGATCATATAGACTAGTATCTGGCATCCGCAGGCATTACACCCTCGTCAGCGGTGGCTGGCGTCGTGACGGGCAAAAAATGTATTAGGATTCATCTGGCAGCTATTGCAAGCTCTCACTCACCGAAGAGGGCAAACATCTTACTATTGCAGAAGACCAACACATAAATCCACATCTGCGGGAACTGCATGGGATCATCCCTACCTCAATGACCTTATCTCGTCATGAAACGACTACATCCGAAGAGTTATGGTTTCGCGCTCAGCAACGATGACAAGAGGCTTCAGTCTATTCACGGCCAACTTTTAATTGACCCTTGACTATGTTCATGGAACAAATCTGACTTCCAAGCTCCCTGGTTACTGGTACGATCGCTCGATTCACCCAACAAGCAATGAGGTGCTTCCGTTCCGATACAGGGAGATATCCGTCATGCCAAACATCCGATCTAGAGGATGCACGCTGAGTCTATGTTCATTTACGTGGTCCAGACCTTCGTAATGCCACTACTCCAATGCAAGTAGCCTGTCGAGCAGGTCTTCTGCACCGCCAAGCATGTCGATGAAGGCAGGTAGAGCATCATGTGTGTAATGGAATGTTGTGATGTGCGCCACAGTCTCAACGTCGGTCGCGCGCACCGAAGCAATCGCATGCTGAAAGCAAGGCCTCGCTTCACTTGAGGACTTCCCTATAAAAGGGCTCATCTGTGGTCGCTTTTGCCAACATCCACACTCCTTTTACTCTCCTGCGTACTGAACTGCAATGAAGTTCATTCTTTTCGCTCTTTTAGCTCTCCCTGCCCTCATCCGTGCGCAAGACGACTGTGGTGACTGCCCATGCGGTTTTGAGCTGGTCGAGGACCCCCTGGGTCTGGCAACTTTGTCTGCAAACATGTCGGCGTCATTTGTCCAGGAGTCAATCGTAACTACTTGCCGTTGGTACGTATAACTTCAATTTACCCGATTTTCCCTGCTTGATGGCATTTTCAAAGGGTCAAACCAAGGAACTCTGCTGCCCAACCAAACAGGAACTCGTTATCTACAATGATAAAACAAGAGAAGGCGTCGTCAGTCGCTTATCTGTTGTAACAGGTCCCGTAAATGACTTTGTCTTTTCAGTGCTGCGCAGCCGGTCTTGTCTATGTTGGAGAAAAGCCGAATGGCAAGTGCTGCTCTCCGGGTCAGGTCCTAGTCAAGGGCGAGTGCTCCTCACCGCCTCCCGAGGACGGCGGCTGCTGTGGCTCGTGCCCTAAACAGCGCAAGGGAGCTTGCGCACTCAACAAAGTCTGCGGAGACTCCAAGAACAACGGCTTGCAGTATGGCCACTGCTACCAGTTGACATTCCCAACTGGAAAGCAGCTCGGTCGTGGTCTTGGCGGTGCCCTGAACCAGTATATCCAAGAAGGCTATGTCCAGTAAGCGTTGTGGATCAATGAACATCGGGCAATTGTGAAAAGGGTCAATAGGGACATTGTGTACAAAGTTTGCAAGTCGACAGCCGCGAACGCGTGCGGAACCGGATTCCTCAGCCCCACAGATAAATTCTACATCCAGGACGTGACCGGAGGTGTACAGGATACCGCAGGCAAACCCGGCTGGGTCAGTGCTTCCTCCCTGTCTCAAATTAACTTTACTCACACGTTGGTTGTTAGATCGTAAGCAGAGTCGACATCTCGTTATCGGATCCTTACATTGATCGCGACACCATTTTTAGAACAATGCTTCCAACGGTGCACACAAAGCTATGACCGCTGATGCCACCAAAGCTGGCGTGTTCACGGGCAAAGCCTCTTGCTCGCTCTGCAATTGTGTCATCAAGCTTAACTCGCTCGCCTATGCCTGTCCTTCAGCGCAGCCTGGAATAACAATCGTGAGTAGTACTTCTTACACTGGGTGGCTGATCACTTCGTTCCATGGCCATTATCTACATAACCTAAACATGTTCCTTTAAACAGTGGCCAAACCCGAATATTGGGCTAGATCTCCAGTTCACCGAGATTCCGTGCGACGGCAACTTTGACAACTTTCCAGGCAATTAAATCCGTCTAGGTAGGAATTTTAATTTAACTGGAATCGTTTTCAAGATGGCCATTTTCTCCGCTCAGTGTGGTCGATGGCGATGACCACATCGCTTGTACTCTGGACTTTTTTCTCCTATGTAGTTCCTTACACTCTTTTTCTGTCCCTCCTTTGTCTGTCTCCTCGTTGCTCTCTTACCTCTAGAACCAGTACTTGATGTACCTCGGTATTCAATGAACTCTGTTGTTGCTGTTCAATAGACCACCAATAGGGGATATCTTTTACAAGTTTCCCACATTTGTTTGTGACTGGGGCTGGCGACATGTGTGTCGAAGTCGTTTCATCTTTGTTCGCGACATCGTGATGAGAGAGCTGAGAGAGAACAGAGCCGTCCATGTGCGTCGTCAAGCATCTTTCTCTCAAGCATGTTGCTTGCTCACTTCCTCGTAATAGTTGGATTCAGTAGTTTAGCGTCTCGAGTAGTGTATGGCGCGAACAACTTGACGTCTCTCGTCAACCTCTTCATTGGAACAGCATCTGGGGCAAATGGCGGCAGCGGGGGCAATGCCTTTCCAGGTATATCCTGTTCCCATTTTGCGAGCTTTGCAGGATACTGAACGTACTAGGCGCTGCCGTTCCGCATGCCATGGCTAAGGCTTGTCTTCACACCTGGCATCGCATGGCCAGCCAAACTCAAGATGTGTTCTCATATAGGTCGGAATAGACGTGAGCACGGCTCCACGTCAAGCAGGATATATCGCAGACAACTCGTCCATCACTGGGATATCCCTGATGCACGACGAAGGCACCGGCGGAAACACCATCGGCGGTTACGGCATCTTTCCACTTTTCCCGCTGCAGAATTGTTCTTTCACGTTGTGTCCTGTAGGCATAGCTGCTCGACAGACTCTGCGAGCCAAAGGCGCAGATGGTATTCACCGTCATCAATCATCATCGTAAAGACTTGACAAATCTCACTTGCCACGTATAGCGGCTCGTCCTGGCTATTTCACGACGACATTCACGAACGGGATCCAAATTGAAACAACGTCTACCCGCAGGGCTGGTCTCATTCGCTTCACCTACCCTGCCTTGTCCGATTCGTCCACAGTCAGTGTCGTCGTGGACCTCACGAACGACTTGCAGCGTTCCTTTGAAGGCGGCACGATCGATATGTCACCTTCCGGCAGAGTCAAGTTGGACGGAATTTTCCTCCAGGTGGGAATACCTGATCACGCGCGTCTCCTTCTTTCGACCGACAGGCCCTTCTTTTTCTAGAGTTATGGCCTAGACAACTACACGGTACATGCCTGCTACGATTTTGCTCCGCCGAGCGGTTCAGGCATTCAGCAACAGCTCCTCACATTTGGCACATACCAGTCCGTTTCAGCGAGCTCCCCGACCAACATCACCATCACCCCAAGTACAGATGCCACAACGCTTTCCTTCCCGTTCACTCCGACAGTCTCCAGGATCCAAGCAGGTGGCCTTCTTTCGTTTGATGCGTCGGTCGGCAACACGGTCACGGCTAGATTTGGCGTCTCCTTCTTGAGCTCCGATCAGGCCTGTGCGAATGCAGAGGCGGAGGTATCGGATTGGAACTGGGATGCCGTGGAGAGCGCCTCGGTGGAAAAATGGGAAGACGTGCTCGAAAGAGTGGGCATCGACGTTGAGGCAGAGGATTCGACTGTCGTCACGCTGTTATATTCATCTGTAGGGGCTATTCATCCATCAAAACTGTCCATCCATCTTACACATCACGTCAACAGCTTTATCGGGCATCTTTGGTCCCGGCCAACCTCACAGCGGAAAACCCGTACTGGAGTTCTCCCTTCCCGTTTTATGACGCGTTATTTTGGTCAGAACATCTCCAATCCCAGCGCCTTGTGTATTGACTGCGGGCAGTTCTTGGGATACTTTCCGGACTGTTCATCCTCTGCTCTCCATAGTAGCTCCAAGGGAATGGGCAGAAATAGTCAACGCATATGTCGACGGTTGGAGACATACAGGTCCGCGTTTTCTTCGCCATGAGATCTCAGCCTGACCTCGTAATGCAGGAACCATTCCCGAGTGTCGTGCAAATACCAAGGCGTAAGGACCACCTGATCATCGGGTTTGCAATCACGGGCTGAGCCACTTACGCACAGCGGGTTCGTCCAAGGCGGAAATGACGGAATGCCCATCCTCGGCGACTTTGCCGTCAAATATGGGCGCAGAGCGGCCGAGTTGGGCATTCCTGCGGATGATTTATACCAAGCGCTCGTTGACGGCGCAGAGAATACGGTGCTTATTCTCATTCCCATGCTTCTCTTCTCGTTTTTCTCACAGGGGGGTGGGCCTAGCCTCCGGATTGGACGCGAGGTATGCTTTTCTTGTGCGTTATGGTGGCCAACGTGTTGTGAGCTGTGGATGACCGTCAGTGGGCCGACAAAACACGGCTTGGAAGACGTTCGGGTACATACCCACAAGCTGGGTTGATCCCAGCGGATCGGTGGGATTGCCGACGCGTGAAGCATCACGAGCATTTGAGGTTTGCGTTGTTTATCTGGTCTCATTATCCAGAATATTCACGCGGTCTCTGCTCACAAGTATGCCCTGGGTGATTTCGCGGTGCGCCAGGCTGCGTTGGCGCTGAACAAATCGTCGGAAGATGTAGCCAAGTACTCGAATCGATCGATGAACTTTGTCAACATGTGGGATCCTACCGTCACGTCCGACGGGTTCTCTGGCTTTGCTCAGCGCCGGTTTGAGGTTTGTCCGACGAGTCCGTTGTATTCTTCCCTAGTGTCGTCTTGACGTTCTGCACCTTGTCAGAACGGCACGTTCGCATTCAGCCCTCCGAATGCTTGTTCTCCCGTCGACCCGGTGCCTCACTCCTGCGCAAGAGGAGCGGACAACAGCGTCGGATTTTATGAATGTGAGTCTGTCTACGAATAGCTCGTGCTTTGCTGACGGGGCCCACCAGCGTCATCCTGGGAGATGAGTTTCTTTGCACCTCATTCCATGTCGACGGTCGTGCGGCTCATGGGAGGTAGCGACACCTATGTGGAGAGAATGTGGGCTCAGCCATTGCAGTCGAGATCCTGGCTGACGATCTCTCTTCAGCGATCGCTATTTCGCTGGCGGTTATTTCCAAGCTGGCAACGAACCCTCGTTTGAATTGCCTTGGCTCTATCATTACGGCAACAGACCAGATCTCAGTGCGCTCCGGGTGCGGAATGTCGTGTACAAAAACTTCAACACCGGCATCGGCGGGTGAGCATCTTTGAATGCACGCTCGTTCCAGAGAGACAAACACATCTTTTGCGCAGCATACCTGGCAACGACGATTCGGGCGCGATGGCCTCTCTGCTCGTGTTCCACCTGCTCGGCCTCTACCCCGTCCCATCATCAAAACAGCTTCTGCTCGGCTCGCCCTTCCTCTCGTCCTACACGCTGCGAAACGATTTCTTCGGGACGCGGACGAAAGTGTCAGTGCGCGGGTTCGACTTGGGGACGCTGAGCGCGACGCCGTCGGCGGGGAGCCGGCTGTTCGTCCGGCGCGTGACGGTGAACGGGCGCGTGAGGCAGAGCGTGTGCTGGATCGCGTGGGAGGACGTCGTTGGAGGCGGGGAGATCGTGATCGAGGTGGACGGGGATGCGGAGGCGGCGGCGGCGAGAGGCTGCGGGTCTGGTCCGGGCGCGCTGCCGGATTCGTTGGAGAGCGGCGGGTTTGCGTGAGTGGGCTGGCTGACGACGCGGGCTCGAAAATGCTTGTACTGCTGTGCTTGAACAAGAAGTTTCCTATACACGAGGGCTTTGGTGCGGGGCATCATTGATCATTTAATATCAAGCGCACAGTCTTGTCTAGGAAAGCGCTTGACAACAAGAACTGCGCACATGCCTCTCTCTCGGCGACTTGCAAATGACCGAGGGACGTACGAGAAACAAAGAGTCAAGTGAATGCATAGAGTCTGAATAGAGCAGCGGACGCAGCACAATACAATGTACATACAAGTACAGATTATCTTGCACAAGGATTGCGCAGTCAACAAGGCACACGGACTATAAATAGGTTCCCAGTTGGGCGCTGATTGAGCGCTTATACATAGAAACTCTGCTCGAGTTTTAAGCGCCACGGAGCATAATCCTCGCCGACGACGCTGCACACCCAAAAAAAAAGGAAAACAAAAAAAAAACAAACACGAGCCCGACGTCGCTCCCTTTTCACTGATTAATTCCTCGATCTTCCATTTGGTTTGCTGGTGACGGATTACACATATATCGACGCATTAGGGATGGCGGACTTCAATCTGGTGCGTCTGTCGCCTTTCCTTTCAGCTGTGTGCAACACAGCCTTCTCGCCCCGCACCTCGCGGCCCCCGTTCTGACGTCATCCTCTCTCGCCTCCTCCCAGACTCCGGGTGCGTGTCGTTGGGTCGTTTGCACAAAAACTTCCACCCAAAAAGATTTTGATGGAAAACTTTTTTTGTCTTTTCCGGGACTTAAGAGCAAATCGCAGGTGTGTCGTGGCTTTGGAGGTTAAAAAAAAAAAGGGCTGATTTCGTTCTGGGAAAAAAGAATACAGAGAGGCATTTGCGCTGTTTGACAAAAGTGAGCACGATCCATCCACGCGCTAAAAACAAAAAAAGACCTACAAAACCCATCACCTCCCATCCCTCCCCCCTCCGCGGTACCCAAAACGCTCACGCCAGACGGCGATGGGACGATCTCGGTGCAAGAGCTTCGCTCGATGATGTCGATCATGGGACAGAACCCGACCGACGCGGAGCTGCAGCGCGTGCTCGACGAGGTCGACGTGGACCACAACGGCATGATCGAGTTTGAAGAGTTCCTCGGCGTGATGACCAAGTTTGCGCCGGCGGACGGGTCGGAGAGCGCCGATGCCGAGCTCAAGCGTGCGTTTGATCTGTTCGACAAGGATGGTAGCGGTCAGATCACCGGTGCGGAGCTCAAGGAGCTCATGACGACCATCGGTGCGTGCTGGTCTTGTTTTTTTTTTTTCCTTTTTTTTTTTTTTCTTTTTGTGCTGAGCAGGCTGATACGACTTTTCTTTCTAAAGGCGAAAAGCTGACGGACGGAGAGATTCAGGCGATGATGCAGGAAGCGGATCTGGACGGAAACGGCGTGGTCGATTTCGAGGGTACGTCTGCGCATATATCTTAACGCGATAATCATATCAACTGACTTCCCCGATTCAAGAATTCAAAAAGGTGCGGTAGAAGCCACCCAACGACACCGCCTCCCTGCGCTGACTTGTTCCATTTCTCCTAGATGATGTCAGCCGGTGGAATCTAAACTCCTTTTCCTTTTGCTGTTAACTATTCCCCGGACTTTTTTTTTTTTTACCCAAAAAGGACACTCTTTTTTTTGTACGATCTGGTCTTTTGTGTGTAACGACTTGGGCTATCTATCTATGTCTATCTCTGTGACGTCATCCCAAACCCAGACCCCCTCCCTCCGACTTGGCCACTAAGATCCGTGGATAACGCCTGACTCGAATCGCGAAGCTTACTCCAACACCGTGATCCCGGCAGCGCCTCGCAGAACAGGCGAGGCGAAAAAGGGGTATTTATACCCAGCCCGTGAAACACTTGCACCCACGCCACGTTCCATCCATCTCTCCCCCCCTAAACACCATGCCGTCGTTTTTCAGCAAGCTCAAGCAAAGGGCCAGCAGGCGCAAGAGCGCACAATCGCCACCGCCGCAGCAGGCGTCCTCTGCACCGACAACCGCGCCGGCAGCCCCAGCAGCAACAACAACAACAACAACAACAACAGAGCAGCCAACGTCGAAGCAAGCCAGCGGTGCGGACGCCAGCGCGAGCAAGCAAGCGAGCAGCGAGCCAACGTACACCATCCAGCCCCACCCAGCTGTAAGTTCAACCACCGAACCCCCTCCATTTTTTTTTTTCATTCTTCTGACAAACAAAAACCTAAAAAAAAAAAAAAATCCGCACAGAAATCAAACGACCCAGCAGACCTCGCGCCCGCCCAGCCGGGCTCGCGCACCACAGACCCTTTTGCGGCGCAGAAGGCCGCTCCGGGGCCGTACATCCCCAGCGAGCAGGTCAAGAACAGCCTCGAGCAGCCAAAGGTGCGTCGTCCGTGGCTTGTCGAAGCGTCTCGAGCCTCTTGCTCAAACCGATTCAGAGCCGGGAGGAGCTCAGAGCTCGTGCCGAAGAGCTGAACAAGTGATTCGACGCTGACGGATCATGCTTTCTTTGTGGATTTCATTATTACCATATCATCATTCTTGTTAATACATGCTTCCGTCCGCACTTTTGAGTGAGCGTTCGGGGAAATAAGCCAATCGTTTCGAAAAATGCTCTTTTCAGCAAATCGCTACCCAAATAACGACGTTTCCGTTTCCTTCACGCCAAGCCCTGCGTCGCACGCTCACGTTCGTTCTCGGCTTTCATCTCCCTCAGTCGCGGCTCCTGCTTCCGCTCCCCCTCCGCCCACGCGCGGATCCCAGCGCAAGCGGCGTCGGGACCCGTCTTGTGCGTCATGAGGTACCCCTGCAGGCTCGCCATCGACAGCTCGCGCTCAGGTATCGCGTCCGCAAAGTCCCGCGCCAGCTTCGCGATCTGCGCGGCATCATGACAATGATGGTAAAAAACACGGGAGGAGACCGCCTTCTCCATCGCGCCAAAAGGCTCTTCATCCGTTTGCTCTGCCACGGTCGAGGACCCGCTCTTGGTTGGCAGGTAGAACCGCTCAAACAGCTCACGCGCCTGGTCCCTGCTCGCGTTGCGAAACTCGACGTGGATGTCCATCCTGCCAGGCCTGCACAGCGCTGGGTCCAGCGCGCATAATCGTTCGTCGTCGCGAACAGGATCCGGCCTTCCTGCGCGCCGACGCCGTCCAGCGCGTTCAGCAGGCCGCTCAGGCTGACACTGGCGGGGGCACAGAAATCTCAGCGCGCGTGCATATGTGTACAACAGCAGGAATGCGGGCTTACCCTGCCGCACGCAGTGGCGTTGGTCCGGCCAGGGACGCATCCCGGTCTTGAGGCTCGCCTCGGCTGACCGAGTGCGTGAACGCGGCGTCGATGTCCTCTATGAGCGCAATGCAGCGGCTGGGCAAGGTGTCGATGAGGCTGACCAGTCCCGCGTCGTCCAGCCCGTTCCTCGAGAGCGAAAGGACGTATATGTCGAGCCCGAGCTCGCCCGCCATGCAGTGCACCATGCTCGTCTTTCCCGATCCAGGCGTTCCATACTAGGAACGGGCCGTTCAGCCGCCATCCTCGGTATCCGGAGAGTAAAAAAAAAGTTCGCACCAGCAAGTAACCTCGGCGGAAGGGTATGCCGCGCTCCGCGTACCAGTCTTGACTGTGAAGAAACTCGTGCGCGTCGTTGAGCAAAAGGTCTTTGATTCCAGGATCCAAGACGATCGAATCCATAGATCGCCGCGTCTTGGAACCGAGTATTCTCCAATTGTCCATGCTATTTCGCCTCGGTCAGCCGGAACTGTCACAACCCAAGTGAAAACCAAAATCGAATCACCTGTCGGTGGTACACACAGAAATGCGACGTTTCGTTGCCTCGACGTAACAGTCTCTTGCCTCTTTCAAGAGGTCAACGAGGATCTGAGGGTCGCGGGAAAGAATCCTAAAGAAAAAATGTTACTGTCTTCTTTGAACCGACGCAGAAAAGGAGATTGAACATACGTGACATGCAAAGTGTATTCCAATTCCGTGCGAAAATAACCTCTGCGTGCCTCTTCAGACTCACGCTCAGACGAAAAAGACAAACAGGCGGGCACTCACTGCGACTGACATTCCACCCTAGAAATCGTCATCCATCGTCCCCTGTACCACAGCGAGTAGGTGAGGGAGTCCAAAGGCAGGAAAGAGATCGTGCTCGGATATCGCCACTGCTCTTCGTTGCCATAAGGACTGAAATCGACAGTCGAGCTTGCAAAGGTGGATGACAGAGTGCTGATCTGGACGCTGCGAGCCTTGTTCAAGGCTAGTGCATTCAGACTGGATCATCCCGCGCGAACGGATGCATGAACTCACTCCACGCAGGGTTTTTCGATAACCAAACCAGTAGCCACGCTGTAGGCGCCGTGAGCGTCGCAAAACGGCGAGACAAAATCGTAGGCAGCGGGTGCACCCACAGTAACTCGTATCTCGGTGGTTGAACGAGGCAGTTATAAAGAAGGCGTTGATCAAAGCCTTGTAGCCATACGAAAGCAGCCGTCGGGCGGTCTCCAGACACCCACCGAGCAGCAAGAACTTGAGCCAGTCTATGACCGACGAGTAGGACGTCAACGACGGGAAGAGCTTCGCGATCACGTCCGAGACGACGGACGCTGGTGCGCTCGAGGGACGTTTCGAGCCGTCGTCGGGGGTGTCCGTTCCGCTAGCGTTCGTCGGCACCTCCAGTCTCCCCGTCGCGAGCCCGACTGTGCCAGCTAGAGCGCCGTGTACTGCCATAGCGATGTCAAGGTGTGTGTGGGGGGAAGCAGGCATGGGGAGTTGGGCTCAAGGGGCTGAAATACCTGGAAGACATGGGCGCCAGTGTGGGGTCAATTCGAAGGTGATAGACGCTAGGGTTCAGATCACAAGTCTTTGCTGCAGTGAATCTCTAGCGCGGTCGTGTAGCGCTCATCAAAAGCTTTCATGTGGTGCGGAAGACGGCTAATCACGCGCACGGGCTGAGCCAGGATGACGCACCGGAAGCACTCCTTAGTCAGCAAACCAACTCGCCAGAGCATTCGATTCCAACGCGGGTTGTGGTGTATCGTACATAAATAAGATATGGCTACACGAATGCCAGGCGGTCGCGCGTTTCTCGTTTCAGTCTGGGGAGAAAAGAAAAAGGGTAGGAAACGAAAACAAAAGAACAAAGGATAAACCCTCCACTATGAATGATATATCTTCACATAAAGAGCCTGTTCTGTCCCGAGGTGGCTTTACTTGGAAAGCATCATCTGCGATGTATGGATCAGCGGCGTTTGCGGAAAAATCAGAGTGGTATGCGTCACCTTGACGAATTCTGAGAGAAGACGAGACCATCAAGATCAGCGCTCAGAAGCCAAAAGCGGGGAACGTAAAACGCAACCTTCATAGTTGATCTGTCCGTCTCCGTCGACGTCAGCTTCCCGGATCATCTCGTCGACTTCGCTGTCCGTCAATCTCTCCCCTGCACCAATGAGCACCACAACAGTGATAAAAGAAGAGGCGGGCGCGCACCGAGGTTGGTCATAACGTGCCGGAGCTCAGCGGCGCTGATGTATCCATTGCCGTCCTTGTCAAAGACCTTGAACGCCTCCTTGATCTCCTCCTCGCTGTCCGTGTCGCGCATCTTGCGCGCCATCATGGTGAGAAACTCGGGAAAATCAATCGTGCCGTTGCCGTCCGCGTCGACCTCGTTGATCATGTCCTGCAGCTCGGCCTCGGTCGGGTTCTGCCCCAACGAGCGCATCACGGTGCCGAGCTCGCGCGTTGTGATCGTCCCATCTCCGTCTTTGTGCGAGATTTTTTTTTTTTTTTTTGGTGATGATCGATCAAGCGGGCAGGACGTGAGGTGCGGGTTTTTGAAGAAAAACACGAAAATAGAAAGAGACATCAGAGGCGGTCGGCAGTGAGATTGAAGGAGCCAGCTCACCCTTGTCAAAGAGAGAAAAGGCCTCCTTGAACTCTGAACAGCGAGCATCAGGACGTCGTGGTTCGCGATCGGTTAGATATCAAGGCAGCGCACCAGAGATTTGCTCTGCAGAGAAGCAAACAAAGATCAGTCCTCGGATGTGAGACAAGCGAGCGAAGCCAAGGCTCACCTTCGGACTGCGAAGCATCAACGAAAACAACGGATATTAAAACGAGAAGAAAAAGCGGAGGCTGATCAGCGAACGATCGCGGCATCGGCGAGACAAAGACGACGACGGAAGGTGGCAACGAAACGCCCCGACGTACCAATGTATCGGCCATTGCTCAGCGTTTAGCGGTGTTTTCGTGAGTCAAAGACGATGCGGATGCGTGAAAGTGATTAGGGTTGCGAAGCAGTTTGTTTTGGCGGGATCTCTGAAGCAAACTTGAAGGAGGCTGGAACGGACTCGGCATTCCCCGTTCAGCAGTCCACGTGGGTCGTTCTCCACTTGATAACCTCTGGATGGCGGAAACCCAGCAGGGCAGACGCCCCGCCAGACGCGAAAGCCATAAAAGGCGACGATCCCTTTCTCGCGCGTCAGTCCATCCCTTGCACCCGTCTAACCATAAGCCAAACTCTCCTACAGATAACCTCCATGACAGGCATATGACAGGAAGCGCCGGGCTCGCGGTAGCATGGAAAAACGAAACAGAGGCAATACGTGAGCGCGCGCCTGCCAGTGGCAGCCGGGGCGACAGGACGCCTGGTCGCGACCGCCATGGTTATTGCTTCCGCGCAACTGGGTACGGGTCGTATCCTGTCCCTCACACATAAAGGGCTGGTGCGCACACTGGATAAAATAAAACAAACAAACAGAACGCCGAAGCCCTGCCCTTTCGCTCTCTCTACCTTGTCCTCCTTGCTCCCTTCGTCCATGCGCAGGTAATGATGACCTACGACGCCTTGCCAGACAAAGGTTGGTGGCCCAAGGGCATGTTCGGCCCCCTTCTCCCCGCGTTGGACGGGCTCCTCGGCGCGGTGATGGTACGTTGCGCCCGTTCACCCCTGAATCGTCTCGCACGTCGCTAGCAGCTGACACCTCGATTCACGGTCGGTTTCTCCAGGTCGAGCTCCTGCTCTACGGTACGACGCGTCTCATTTCCGCTCTTGTGCTTCACGCGAGTGAACGGCCCGCCCCAGGGATCCACCTGATCGTCTTCTCGCTCTGTTTCTACATCCTCCTCGTCCGCAAGCGCCGCACGCAGCTCGTCATCCTCGTCGCCGCCGTGCTCATGTTTGCGCTCTCCACCGCCGACATCGCGCTTTCGTTCTGTCTCGCAGTCAGGGACGTGCCCGCCTTTCTCAACCTCGACATCGGCGTCGCCGAGTTTGTGGACCACATGGCCATCAAGAACTTTATATTCGTGTTCAACAAGTCAGTCCCTTCTGTATTCCGCTGTGCGGCTCGGCTGACTGCAGCGCTAAGCTTGATTGCCGACCTGCTCCTCGTCAGTCGTCCACGTGCCTTTCGCATTCCGTTCGGTGTTCATCCCATCTTCTAAAAAAAAATCAGCTATACAGATGCTATGTAATTTGGGGAAGGAAAAAGCTCGTCATTTTCCTATCCACGCCTCTCCTCTTGGCCGACACGGGTGCGTATTCCAAAACACATTGTCCTTCTCTTTATCATTCTTAACTCGCACTCGCACTGCCACGGGCAGCATGGGGAGTCGTGAGCGCGGGCCCGAGCCTACTCTCGCTGGAACGCAAGATCAAGTTTGAGCAGTTCTATATCTGGAGCGTGTTCTTCATCAACGTCATCATGACCATCGCGACAGGTGCGTGGACATGCTTCGGTTGTTTTTTTTTCTTTTCTTTTTACGTCTCATGCTGTGATGGGTCCTGCAGCGGGACGTATCTGGTGGCTCGCGCGCGACGCAATGCCCATCGTGGGCAGGCGAGAATTGCGCCGATACCACGTCGCCACTGCCATTTTGTGCGTTCCTGGTTTGTCTCACATGTCCGCAATATGCTCAAGTCGGGCGCACCCACCCATCGTGAATGTTTCAGGATAGAGTCTGCGGCTGTATACACGATAGCACTCCTGCTGCACCTTGCACTGCCAGAGAGGCCATGGAGGGTATGTTACATACCCCTTGCTCATGTCCACCTTCTTTCGCGCGTGTTCTGAACGACGGCTTTGACAGTGGGTAGTTGACACCATCGTGATGCGCCTCGTGGTATGTCCTCTCCATCCCTGATGCACTTTCTTTTTTCAACACCTTCTCTGTTTTTCCTAGTGCATCATGCCGACGTTCATGATCGTCCAAGTCGAGCTGCAAGCCGCGCGCGAGCGGTACGCGTCCAAGGTGCGCTACGACGACGCCGAGGCGCGGGCGGCGGATACGCAGGGCACGCAAGGCACACGCTCGATGCAGTTCCGCCAACCGCGCTCGACGCTGACGGACTCGGTCACAAACTCGGTCTCGGGCGGGGGCGGGGGCGCAAGCTTGGGCTCGACGTCCGTCGTGCCCGACATGCTGTTCATGTCTGTCGCTTCGGCCGTCCTGGAGGAGCGCGAGGAGAAGCACGATGAAGAGATGCAGCTGGAGCGGGCTGGCGGCGATCGTTGTTCGGATGTAGATCCTCCGGTGGTCGGAGACTCGAAAGGCGAGGTTGAAAAAGGGACGGCCAGAGTGGTGCTTGAGGAGAGTATTGTCCAAGCTTGTTGTATCATACCCCGTCGAACTGCGTACCTTCTCAGTCGTAATTGGTTTGTAATGTGTATACGGAATTTTTAAAGTCGGCCATGAGAAGATTCCGAGCTGCTTTGCGTTGCCAATGTCATGCATCAGGGGTTGTTCTGTTCTTTTTCGGCTCAAGGCACGTTGGCCTCGGTCCCGAGCTGTCAAAAGCTGTAGCCTGAGGATGCTCCGCCCCTTAAAACCTATTTGTTCATGTAGAGCCAGAGCCAATGTGGGCACCATTTATCACTCCCAGCTGAACCACCTGGCGAATGAAACCGGTAAGTTGCATGTCCTGGATAACTTCTGAGCTACGAAACTCCGTGATACGCAGGGCAATCATGTATGGGCATGATCACCCGTCTGGGGCGTTCACCTTCTGTGAGCGCAAGTTTCTTTGTTTGTTCCCGTCAGCGCCCCAACCCAAGTAGGTCGCCGGCGTTCTTGACTGAATGACGACGAGCACGTCATCTCGCAGCGACTCGCCGGCGTCCGATACTGCTTGGCATCGACGCGGAGGCCGACTCGGATTTCATTTAATCGGCATTGAATTGGGAAATGTATTGAAAGAAACAAGGTTTTGCAGCTCCTGTCATTCAGTAACCAAGAAAATGGCACCGGATCCCAATATTTCCCTGGTAGGTGGGTTACTAACACAGCATTGTCCACATGTAATCGTGAAGTGCTCTGTCCTAGGGATCGTCTGCCGACTCGGCATTGAGCATCCTTGCCTTGCTACACCTGCGACTGACGAGGAGTATC
This sequence comes from Macrocybe gigantea, assembly GCA_011319805.1. Lineage (NCBI taxonomy): Eukaryota > Fungi > Basidiomycota > Agaricomycetes > Agaricales > Callistosporiaceae > Macrocybe > Macrocybe gigantea. Next base: position 167,379 of record SJRY01000107.1, read on the forward strand.
TATGGCATGGCGATTGGCGACTAGTATGGAATCCCTAGCTCAACTCATGGCCCAGCTTTTCAACATGCACAGTTCTTGTTGCACGCAGATTCTCTCGTTGGCTGCTCGACCCTATATCGCATACCACTTCGTCGGCCGTTGTTGGCAGGTGCTCCATGGCTCGTCAGGGCGTAAAATGGTGCCTCATCCGGAGGCTCGCACATGCACGAAGGATTTATTGGCCAGCTCGCTCCTCGTTCATGCCCAGCATTGAAAGATCCTGCCTCCCGTCTCTCTGAGCAACTCCCCTTAACTCGAGCTCTCTTCTTCGTTCATGGATTCCCTGAGCATGGCTTGGGCGATTTTGCCAGACAGGGGATGGTGGCCCAAAGGCATGTTCGCCCCACTCCTCCCCGCGCTGGATGCACTCCTCGCCGCGGTTTTAGTGCGTATCCTGTCGTTGGCCCTTGTAAAAATTGCTTGACTCGAACCCTCCATCCACGTTCCAGGTCGAACTCTTCCTCTACGGCATGTATCGCACCCCAAATTTACGATGAGGAAGCGATACTAATCGCCATGTCTGACGAATATCAATTCAGGAATACACCTCGTCGTCTTCTCACTTTGCTTCTACATCCTCCTCGTCCGCAGGCGCCGCGCACAGCTCGTCGTCCTCGTCGCCGCGGTGCTCATGTTTGCGCTCTCCACTGCTGACATCGCGCTCTCGTTCCGCGTCATCGTAAGAGACATTCATGGATTTCTCAACCTTGACATCGGTCTGGGCGATATCGCAACCCACCTGTCACCCAAGAATCTCATATTCATGACAAACAAGTCTGTTATTATCGATCTCGTCGCTTTAGGTGTAGTCGACTAACATCACCCCAAGCTTCATTGGGGATTTGCTTCTAGTCAGTGTTAGATATTCCAGAAAACTAGTTTCACTCATTTTGTTCCAGCTATATAGGTGTTATGTGATCTGGGATAGGAAAAAACTGGTCATTATTCTATCCACGCCCTTGCTTATTGCCGATACTAGTAAGTGCCCAAGTTCTGTCCTTCGTAACGTCCATCTGATTGCGAAAAAAAAAATGTCAAGTATGGGGATTTGTGAGCGCTGGACCTAATCTGCTGGCTTTGCAGCTCAAGTACGAGCCCTTTTACCTTTGGAGCGTATTCAGCATCAATGTTATCATGACAATTGCAACAGGTGTGCATTTTAACAACTTGCCTTCTCTCTTTTGATTGCTATGCGGCGGCTGACTCTTCTCCCGCTGGTAGCTGGACGCATATTGTGGGTGGTGCGCTTCGTAAAGCCGGTCTTAAGGAGGCGCGACCTGCGGCGGTATCATGTCGTCGTCGCCATTTTGTATGTTGAACCTGTACTCCCACGTGTGCCTCGCGAGACGAGTTTGCTGATGACCGAATGGCACTTTCTTGATCTAGGATCGAGTCTGCAGCCGTGTATACAATAGTGGTCCTGCTGCGCCTCGTTACGCCAGAGAAACCTGTAAGGGTGCGTGGATGAGTTCCGAACGTCTTCGTACATGTCTTGATCCTTGAGCACAAAAAGTGGATTTTTGACATGATCATGCTTCGCACCGTGGTAGGCTTTTCTGACCCCTCCTCCGTGCCTGCTAATAACATCCACACTGTCAACCTTCTGCATTCACAAACAGTGCATAATGCCGACGCTCATGATCGTCCAAGTCGAGCTTCAAGCTGCGTGGGACCGGTACGCGTCCAAGCAGGACGACGCCGAGGCAGCCGCTCGCGACACGCGTTCCATGCAATTCCAACGTCCGACATCGACACTGGCTACCTCGACGTCTGTTGTACTGGATACGCTTGCGACCTTGAACTCGGCAAATCGTAGCATCTCCATCATCCGCGAAGAATACGAACAGGGGGAGTCTCCGTTATCGGCTGGCCAGGATCATGGGCATGATCAACCTTCCCTTCCGCCCGTGACCACAGATGCCCCGCAACGACGTGAATAGCCGGTGCCTCGTTGTAGGGAGGGACGAGAAAGTTGCATATCTAATAGAAGGACGCAAAAGAAAAGTTTGACGCGGTTTACCAGGAGAGGGGGATATGTTCGTGAACGTCCGATCGCTGTACTTTGATTCCTTTATTCCATATTTTCGTCGTTAGCAGTAGCCAGATATCCACGACCGTATTTATCGACTTCGTTCCAGAGAAGACGCTATTTGTGATAGTCCGAGGATGCACTCTTGAGGTGCTGTCAAGGATCGGTGCCATTTTCGTGTCAAAGGGATGAACACGACCAAGGAATGGGCATTCTGAGAGCCAGATGCCTCCGTTGCCAGAAAAGAATTGGATCTTACTATAAATAATCGCACCACCAATGCGATTGAGTTGCATGCCCCTCGCGTTCTGTATCTCCTCCGTTGTGATCGGTAGCGAAAACATTCCTTTCGTAGTCTGATATCGCTGATGATGTCCATCAATCCGCCGAGTCAGAGTTCCATTCTTCTTTACAGCTCCGTTCTCCGAGTACTCAGGCGAGACTGTCAATCAAACCGCGTTAGCCCTATCGTGGTTCACAACGGACATTGAGACTTAAGCGCCCGAGAAGCGCAGCCCGCTGGGGCCCACGCCGCGACGTGCGGACCGAGGATCATGGACACGGACGAGCCCTATTATAAACCAGTACACCTAAGCCTGGGAGCCGAAAGCCTTTGCGCTTGCACCAAGCATCATCGGGTGATTTCGTCGGGATGAATCTGTTCGCAACGACGTCTGATCAAATGACCCCGGACTTGGAGGAGGCTCGAGCATTGGTGGTAGCTTCACTAGTAGGTTGATATCCACCTAGGCGTCTTCAATTCACGCCTTCCTATGTTATGCAGGTGGAAATGATACTATACGGTGAATATTTTCGTCTTGCATGTCATAGAAAAGAAGAAAAAGGTGACGCATTACCTCAAAAAATGCGCTCCTTCCAGGCATCCACTTCATCCTCTTCTGCATCTGCACGCAGCTCCTCCTCAAGCGCAGAAACTCGGCACGGACAGCACTCCTGTTAACCGCTGCCATCTTGTTTGGTCTGGCAACAGCGGACGTCGCGCTGACGTTCCGCCTACTGCTAAGCGAACTCCCGGGCTGGCATATCCTCAGGACGTTCAATCGTCTGCTGATCATGAAGAACATGTTGTATGTGACGAGCAAGTAAGCACGTCTGCCTGCGTCCTGGGACTGCGGTGTGATGCATCCAGCTTTTTTGCAGATTGCGTGCTTGTGAGCTTCCAACGTATTTCTTACGTTCCGTGATGTTCTCCCGATGTTCATAGGTTTCAGCTTCATAGGTGTTACGTTATCTGGAATAGGCCAAAGGCACTCGTTGGCAGTGTTTTTCCAGTCCTTGTCCTCGATGCAGGCGAGCGCGCTGTCCCGAAATATCTCAGCGCTAATGTAATTGACTGTGTTAACATCAGTCATGGGGTACCTTGCCCTTGGAACTGAGTTGCTCGCATTGGAACGGAAGCTCCTTCCTGTATTTGTCGCGATGGTGTTTTGCGTCAACGTCGTGTTAACAGCTGCAACTGGTAAGAGCTTTTGACTGAGGGATATTGATTCACTGTGACCATATCTTGATGCTTAGCGGGTAGGATTTGGTGGCTGACGAGGTCCGCACGCCCTGTTTTGGAGGCGCATGAAGTTCGCCGATATTCAACCATTGTGGTCCTACTGTGCGCTTCTCCGACACGATTTATCTGCCTTTCTGCATTAACGGAACATCGGGCGACGTTTGCAGTGTCGAGACGGGATTGATATACTCCATAACGTTGCTATTGACATTGGCCGTACCTAAATCATACTCGACGGTTCGTGTCGCCCTGTTGCGAAGTCATGTCGACCGAGAATTTACAGACTGTATAGACGGTTATCGGAACTATATTACTTCGAATCGTGGTGAGTACAATCAGAAGTTTACGGGTAGAAACGATAAATTTTAATTTCTTTCCATGCACGCATTCAAGGGGATCATGCCGACCATGCTAATCGTTCAGGTGGAGTTCAGCCGCGAACCGCAGAGCGAAAGTGGAAATGAGAGTGTCTCGCGCCTTCAAGCTCAACAGACATCCGTCGTGCTGGACACGATAGTCGCCCGCAGTTCAAGAGGATCCATTGACGTTGCCGATGCGCGGAGTTGGCATGCGTATCGTTAGCGACAAGGTTGACGTTTCCGTCCTTCCACACCTTCAAAGAACGGAAGTTCAGAAAAAGCGGAGCATATTTCGATTTTCGAACCCTCCAAAGGCATAGTATATCATCAGAATGGAGGGTAATGGCCAGTTCACAGCGTGTAATTAATAGATAGCATAGCCGTATGTGCGAAATTCGACACGGATTGCGTCCGGTGGATGCTGATCGACGCCGGTTCGCGTCAAATGCGCTTCTATTGCGAATACTATGATGCAATTAGTTGTGCCACTTTCGATTCGACGTCCGCGGCCGAAAGATTGTCTAGCTCGACGTGTTTCTCCACTCCACGTTCTAAACGAGAGGTCGTGTTTCAGCGCAGGGAGTAGCCTGCAACGTGGCGGCTTTACCAAATCTCGCAAACACCCGCGCGGGTGTTCCACTTGCTTCACGAATTAGCACAGGCAGGTCCGGGTTGTGTTGCTTGATTATCGGGTACTTTGAGACGATAAATTGTCTGTTCCGAGCCCAGGTTCGAGTGAGTTGAATGCATGGCATCGTCAAGAAGCCGATCTGACCTGGTTCCGGCCGATGCCTGGCCGGTCTGCGAGCATATAATTCGAAGCTCTCGGAGAGCTGGGGAGAAGGCTCTGGCGAGGGACATGGAGGAGGAGGACAGGCGAAGTGGTGAGAAGCGTGGTCGGGGAAAAGAGGTATGCTTACGTCAGCTGTTGATCGTGATGCGTGCGAGTCTGGTTGGAAATGGGATCAGTTGACAACGAGCATCAGGCCAGCAGCTCGCTCCCTTCACGCCTCCTCACCGCCATGGACGACGAGAAGCCGCAACATGACGACTGGGCCAGTACCCGCAAGAACAGGCTCCCATCCTTCCAGGAGGTCCTCTCTAGGAGGACCAGGCCCCCAGTCGATCTTTTCATGTTCTAGTGCGTGAATTCATTCTCTGCCTCGCAGGAAAAAAATTGGTTCTGATGAAGATCTTGTGCTTCGTGCGCAGTCTGTTCCTACAGCGCGAGGGCGCTGAAGATATCCTGGATTTCTGGCTCGACGTGCAGCAACATGAGAATTTATGCCGAGCCTACTTCAAGGACGTGCGCAAGTCGGGACGCGCCATCAAGGAGGAGTGGCCAGAATATTGGGATTACGCTAGGCGGCGGGGCTCTATCTATGGAACGGTCGTCGGCATGAACCAAGATGGAGGCGGGACGAAGAGAAGCACGGCGAGCACAGGGGAGATGCTCACGGATCAAGACAGACGCAACCTGGCAGCCGCCGGAAGCTCACAGGAGGAGAAACCGCTCCGTTCACCCAGCCCCAGACCGCCCACTGCCGGTCTGTCTGATCACACGCGCGTCGCGTCTCCCAGCAATCTACAAGAGGGAAGCCATCCCCCTCGCTCGTCGACACCCTTCTCGCTGTCAGGCCGCACGCCCACCCTGTTCAACATGAGGCGGGCGTCCCGCGCACCCACAATTATTCCTCGCTCCTCTGCCATCACCCGACTCGACCTCATAGCGTCCGCTGAGCGGATTTATTACCGATACCTCTCGCCCGCAGGAAACACGATCAACGGCGAGGAAAATCACGAAATATACCTCCCTCCGGCGCTTAGAATCCATTCCTTCCCGTTAAGCAGCGCGCAAGAGCCCAAGACGCAGACAGAATTGAACATGATGGCGCAGATACCAGATATGTTCCATGCGCAGAAGGAATACTGCTTCAGGCGATGGAGCAGGACGCCTTCCCACGTTTCTTGCGCTCTAAAGCTTTCGGAAACCTCACCCCGATATCCGCCCTTGTGCGCTTGATAGCCGGCTTGATCATTCTATGGATAGGTCTTGCGGTCGGATTTTCCTTGATATTCCTAGACGTACAACCAAAGTCGAAGAGATTCTTCGTGAGTGCCATAGTGACCGTGATGCTTAGCCGATCGACTCATTATGAAATCCCAGCTGTTCATTCCTTTCTCACTCGCCATTCTCTTCCTTATTTCTCATCAGTATGAACTTGATCCATCCTTGTCTTCCTCGGTCAGTCGGAGACGACTCCATTCCGTACGCTGCGCATACGGGAGCCCTATGTCAGGAAGCTGCTCCTGGGGCGCGCCATCTGGGTCAGCATCCTTGTCGCGGCCTTCGTGGTAGCACTCACGATGATCTTTTGGGCTGTTCCGGGACATCGGCTATGAATCCTTCACAATCGGGATCACAATAGGGTTTGAGTGGTGTAGATGAGGAAATGTATACCACGGATTCTTTTCCTCTTTGGTGCTTTCAGACAGTCTCATTTTCTTCTGCTTTTTCTTCTTCTAATGACATTTATGATTTTATCACGTCATCCTAGTAATTGTCGGTATTCTTGTGTTTTCCTTTTCATTCTTGTCCTCCTCTTATTCTCACTTATTGGCTTCAGTTCCTTTTATTCCCCCCACCACTGGATACCAGCTTCACTGCTACCGCATCAAATTGTGCATTCCTTTCGTCCGCCTATGCGTCCCTAAACCCGTAATATGATTGTTATCGGCGTAGGTCCTAAACCTGTTGTTCTCTAAATCATATCTTATGTTATGTTGAATTCCAAAACGCGTTATCTCCGTTAGATGATTATCCGTACATTTGTCACATGCTACAATCTCAGATTAGGCATTGTACTTTGCCCTTACTTTCTCAGCAACCAGACGCTTCGGACACCGTCGTCCTGTCCAGTTCTCAAACTGCACATATCCTTGCTCCAGCAGGACTTCGAGCCCAGGAACGGTCACCCAATTGCCCCCACCGCTCTGCCTCGCGAGCTGCAGAAGCGGCGTGTCCGCCGGCTTGTACGCCATGTCCACGACGACCGCCGGCCCCTCGTGATACTCGAAGAGCTTCGCTGACAAGGGCAGCACGCTCCTGTCCTTGGCGGGTGACATCGCGGATGAAGGCACCGTCGACACGACCACGCATGGCGGGGGCGCGTCTGTGGACCACTCCTCTATCTCCTCGAGCACGCGTATGCGCGCGTCCGGGAACGCCCGCTCGAGCGCATGCGCGTTGGCCGCTGTGCGGTTGTAGAGGTAGATCACACCCGCGCCGAGGTGTCGCAGCGCGTAGATAGCCGCACGGGCGGTGCCCCCGGCGCCGATGACGAGCGCGGCGGGGATGTGGGACACGTGCCCGCTGATGCTCTCGCAGATTCCGATCCAGTCGCTGTTGTCCCCGACTAGCTTACGCCCTGATGAGCTGACTTTCGGAATGATGGTGTTCACGGCGCCAATCGCCTGCGCGGCGGGCGTGAGCTCGTCCAGAAGGGGAATGATATCGAGTTTGTAGGGTATCGTGACTGACGCGCCGCCAAAATCAGGCGCCGAGATGACAGCCTTAATCTCTTCCCCAACTTTCGAGGTCTCTAGAAGTTCGTATTTGTGAGGCAGTCCCAGTATTTCGAAGCCAGTGTTGTGGATTGTGGGCGACATTGAGTAGGCGATGGGCGTCCCAAACAGATAGAAACGGCGCACGGGCAGAACGCCAAGGAGATGCAGTGCTTCCTGGATCTGTTTGAAGGACAACTGACCAGGCGCGGCTTTGACAGGCAGCAGAGGGTGCGAAACAGGGCTGAAAGTGCTGTTCAGAATGCGAGACATCTGACCCTCCTGGCCCATGTTGATTGCAAGGAAGGGTTTTGCCCCAGGCTGGCTGTTCATCTTGGTGACAAAATCATGTAGGCGGAAGTTATCCTGGATCGTCGTCGCTTTCCCGACGATCTTGACGATATCGCCAAACTGTTTCGCGATCTCGTATTTCTCCTTGACCGCCGGACCGTCCCATTTCATATTGCCGCTCCAATCATGCCAAGACGCGATGATCTGTGATGATCCTTTGCGAGAAATGAGATCTCGGATATCTTTCTCCGGTAGAGAGATCTCAACATCAAGGTATTCCACGCCCAAACGCAGGGCTAAACGAAGAAGCTCTACCGCTTCGTGTTGTGCGCTGTCAGGGAATGCGCCTCCCTGAGACGCGGTTCTGACTGTGAAGACAATAGGCAGAGATGTAGCGCTACGCAGGGCGGCGACTGATCTAGAACATAGGCTTTAGACGGAATAGTCGTCGATGATTGCGTAACGTTCGGCTCCCTGAGCAAGTCTGCTCGGACTTCGAACGCGTCGATGCCCTGTGAGAGCTCCTCAATATGAGGCAATGCCTGCGTCAGATCCGGATAGGTCAGCGACAAAAAGTACGAGCGGTGGCCTTGGGCGAGGTTCTTGGCGAGATTGGGCTGTTGGCCCGTGATGTGCCTGAAGAAACGCAGGATCTCGTTTCTCGTACCCTGCTTCGCACCACGCGTCTCGCCAACGCGGTTGACAAACTCGTGACTGCAGCATTCGTGGAACCAGGGCTCGCGGCGGCGGTAGACCTCGTCGATCGGCTCGCCGTAGGCCGGCCGCGCCTGCTCGACACCGAGATAGGCGATGACCTCGTCGATCTTGCGGTGAATGTGCACGACGGGGCCTTTGTTCGCCGCATAGCCCTTGAGCAGCTCCCGAGCCGCTGGCGTCTCGACGATACCACCCCCAAGGCTGATCACATGTTTGGTGGGCCGCGTCGCGAGGAGCTCCTGCAGGATCTCCGTCTCGGCTACGCGGAACGCGGGCCATCCGTTGTCGTGGACGAACTGGCGCACGCCGATCCGATGCTTCTCTTCGAAATAGGCGTCGGCATCCAGGCAAGTCCAGGAAAGGGCAGACGCGGCTAGTTCACCGACAAAAGTCTTGCCAGAGCCGCGCATTCCGATCAGCAAGATCGAAGCGAGGAATCGGGGGCCTGAGTGCCACTCGTTGAAGCCTCCTTGTCGAGATCAGCGAGATCGACGCCCTCAACCTTGAGTCCGATCTGAAGGCCGTTGTGAATCGCAAATCACTGAATGCACCTTCATAGATCGTACCTTGTTCTCAAGATCATCCCACCAGTTTGGCCAGGTCTTTTCAACACAGCGCTTTTCCTCAATGATCGTATCATTTACAACTGTGCTGAGCACACTAAACGCCATGGCGACACGATGATCATCGTAACAGTGAACGGTGACACCGCGTTTCAAGTCGCCAATAGGTTTTCCGATGATCTCGAGACCATCATCCAGCTCTACGGTTTCAACACCGAATTTCGCTGCCAAGATGACGGCTCATGAGGTTCCATTTTCTCTAAAGATGATATAACGCATACCTAGCTCATCAGCCATCGCACGGATCCTGTTGCATTCCTTGACTCTTTGATTGGCGATGCCCAGAATCCTCGTTTTTCCACGAGCAACAGCAGCAAGCACTGTTGCCGTCAAGAACGCATCGGTCATCACTTCCATATCGACTTCCTCGATGGCCTTCAATTGACCAATGGGCGGTCCCTGAACAGTGGTGGTGGTCGCCGTCTGGGTGACCTGGCAACCCATCCTTTCCAAGACTCCCTTTGCAAATCCCGCATCGCCTTGCAGCGAGGCAGAGCCGATGTTCTGAATCGTGCACGAGGTCCCTGTGATGGCGGCAATGGCCAATGGGTACGTCGCACTGCTCGCGTCCGACTCGATGTTGTACTCGGGAGGGTTTCGATACCTCGACTTGGGTATGTCATAGATATCCAGCGGCTTTCCTGTCTGTTCGTCGGTCCTGCGGCGAACCTCGACGCCAAACTCCTTCATCATCGCGACTGTCATGTCGATGTAAGGCTGGGAGATGACCTGGCCACCGGTAAGCTCCAATGTTACCGGTTTGGACGCATACGGCGCGCAAAGAAGGATCGAAGAGACATATTGGCTGGACACGGTGGCTGCGAGCTTGATGTGCGAACCCTTCAAACCACGGGGCGCGATGGCGAGGGGAAGACAGCCCTGTGATTCCAAGTAGTCGATATCGCTACCATTTTCTCGCAAAGCAGTGACGAGAGGGCCGATGGGCCGCTGCTTCATCCGTGCGTTTCCGGTGATGATCGTGGCCTCAGCATCGTCGTTAGGCGATGGCAGCACCAGCGTGCAGACAGTCGTGAGGAAGCGCGCAGCGGTACCGGCGTTTCCCAGATAGAGTTCTTTGCCTTTTGCGGGCACAGAGAGAGAGCCTTCTCCTCCTTTGACGACCAAGGTCTCACCGTCGTCTTCCCAACTGAAGGTCGCGCCCTGCGAGAGCGCAGTTCAGAAACGGTTCAATGACAAATCGATGAACTGACTTTGAGTTCCATGAGGGCCGCCATCATGACTTGAGTATCGTCCGAATGCAAAAGGTTCTTGAGCCTGCACGTTCCTTGGCCTAGGGCCGCCAAGACGAGTGCACGATTTGAAATACTCTTTGAGCCGGGCGTGGACATCTGGATGGGGTTCTTTGCAGGAACACCCGATATGACTCGGGCGGCATCAGCGAGTGCCTTTGAGATAATGTCGTCAGATACATTGCTGGCCTTTGGCTCATAAGTGGCACCGATCTTGGAAAGCAGGACAATCTTTTTCTGTGACCCGCTGTTCTTCTTGTCGACGCGCATGATATCCAACAGGCGATCAACCGTGAGCAATTTAGCAGAAGGTAAGCTGGTTATCCTCGGATCCGAAAGCGATATGGGGAGATTGTAGGCCTTCAGACACCTTGCAAGCCTGCCGACGCCGACTTGACCCAATATTCCAAGCTGCCGGGAAATCTCGGCCTCGAGGATCATGCCTACACTGACACATTCGCCATGCAGGATTGTCGGCGTCAGGACCGCCTCGATGGCATGGCCGATGGTGTGGCCAAAGTTGACGAGGTTGCGAAGCCCAGTTTCGCGCTCATCGACGGTGACGATGTGAGCTTTGACAGAGATGGAGCCGACGATGACCGAAAGGAGGAGATCTTGCGCAGAAGTTCGCATGGCCTTCGTACGCCCCGCATAGTCTTTCGAGGGCGATTGGATGGCCGCGAAAATTTCTGCTGAACGCGATTCCAGAGATTCAAACTCGGCTTCATTCCAAATGGCCGCAGTCTAATCCAGTTGAGATTAGCTGCAGACACGCATGCATTATATTATTAGACGAACCTTGACTACTTCCGCCATGCCGTTCGAGAATTCACGAGAGGGTAGCGTTTCTAGGAACGCGGCATCGATGAAAATATATTCAGGTTGCCAGAAAGCGCCGATCAAGTTTTTTCCTAGTGGGGTATCGATTGCGGTTTTCCCTCCAACACTGGAGTCCACCATGGCGAGCAGCGTGGTTGGTATTTGGACGAAGCGGACGCCACGCATACTGCAGGCGAGATGAGTACCTCCTGAAGATCCCCAACATGATCAGAAGACGCACAAGGTTGCAGCGACAAACCCAACCAAGTCCCCGATAACACCACCGCCAAGGGCCAGGATGACAGTGTCTCTAGTGCATCTATTGAGCAAGAGGAAATCTTCTATGTTAGCCTTGCCTTCGCGGCTTTTTGACGTTTCTCCTGGGGAGATGACGTGACTAAGAAAGGTGGGTTTCCTGGATAGGTTCACGGCGACGCGAGATATCGCAGCATCAAATTCCTTCTCAAAAGCAGACAGGTGAAATTTCGCGACATGCGTATCGGTTATGAGGACGTAGGTGGAGGAGGGTAGCGTGGTTAACACGGTCTGCGCGATGTAGGGGATCAAATGGAAGCCACAATGAATGGAATCCTTTCCAAGGATTGAAACTTTGAGGATATCTGGCGCCGCCATGAGGATGGAGCTGGCGATGTGCAGTTACACTCTACTCCGAGTCAGATTCTTTGGTATTTGAAAGTTTTCTCGATCATTATCGCCTTCCATTCCTAGCAAGACTGTCGCACGTGACTAATTGACACTGAAAGTGGGCGAACAAGTTTCATCTCGCCACGGCGGCAACATGCACTACACTTGTATCAGTCTACGATGATTCGTGTTTCATTCTTACTTGAATGTAGCATCGGACTATCGGCGGTGATATTTTGTTCAACTATGTACAGGCTTACGAGTTGTGCTGATCCTGATGATCATTCAGCCAAGGGTTTTGAGCAGGGTTGGTAACCATCGCACAACGAAGCTGTCACTTGCATACAGTACACTCGACATCGAACGTGTTGGTGGACGTGCTGGATTCCTTCTGAACATGTCCTGCGTTGGCTGGCATTGTCTCCTGGGCCATAAATATGTGCAAGGTGTTTTCCATCATCTTTATATACATTCTCTCATAAAAGCATTCGCGGTTCAAGATAATCATCTTCGGGCTCGGAGTCGGTTTGTCTGAGATGGATGTCACGATAACGTGAATCGTCATTCACCGCGTTAACGTGCTTGTATGCTCTCCGAGAAACGCGGGGCGATAATACTCCTGCGACACCTTACCTTGGCTAAATGTGAGGTATTTGCAATGAGCGGTGTACATAACTAAGTTCATTCTCTGCTTAATGTGAATTAAGTGCTTTAGATATAGCGTCTATATTTCTAGTGCCGGTCTTTCCGGTTCTATCTCAACGAAATCATAATCGGCGACTCTTGTTCACTGCGTGGAGCGTTGACTATTTGGCTGCACGAGCTGTTGTGTAAGCCTGCGGGTTGCTGCGATCAGCCAGGAAGGAGGATACGATGTTGAAGTTGCCCGTCAGGGCCAAAGCAAGAATGCCCTCGGTTTCTTTGACTTTCGGGATCGAGTCGGCCACATGTCGAGCGAGGGTGCGAACATGGGAGCAGTATCCTGTTTCTGTGACCAACCCCCTTCGTTCGAATGTCACGGTTCTGCTGCATTTTCTCCATCTATTTACGCCCCATGCACTGAATATGTTCTTCAAACTATCTATCTGTTCCATAGATTCTGAGGAACGCCACAGAACATGGCTCATGACGACGTGCATCAACTGGTGATTACCACGACTGTCAGCGAAGTACCTATCGTTCTGCTGCCGCTGAGGAAAAGAGGCGAAATTGGCAGAGGAGTTTCTGCCCTCAAGAGACTGGAGGTTCGCCGCAACGACTTCAGTTCTTGCAGGCTCAGAGGCATGCTCTGCCAGGACCTATGTACCTTTGCAGGACACTGATGGTAGCCAGAACATTTTCTCATCATTCTCATCATTGATTATTGTCGTATTTTGACAGGTGGTATCTGTAATGGCTCGCTCATACTCCGTCCGCTACCTGATACTTGGGGATGCCCAACGTCTTCTGTCAAGGAAATCCTGCCGCCCAACGCCAGTGAGAATCTATCATGTCATGACATATAAGGTTTCAGGGAACGTGGATCAATGAGAAACATGAAGTGCAACTTTGTCTCGTGTCTGCTGATGGGGATCCATTAGACGGGGCTGCATAGCAGCCCCGCAGAATTGTTAAGATCACAGCGCGGCGATGCATTTTGCTGACTTGAATTTTGCAGAATTCAAAGGGCTTTACGCCAGAAGGAACCCTATGCGATCAATGAGCAACAAAGACAGTGATTCCCACATTTCGAAGTTCTCCTCAATAATGTGCTGATACCGACTTCGGAGGTGTTATAAATTTTCTAACACTGCCACTTGATTTCTTTCTTGTATCATTCCTTGAGGACACTGCTGATGGATACGCAGTACATCTAGAAGCATTCCTTTGCCTTATCCTCCAACATGTCTTTTCTCACCTTACTGGAGAAGCATGTACTCTTTCAAAGCACTGTGCTTTACCTCGACCTTCTCGACACATTCATGGTGAGCTCACCTCTGTGCGGTATGTCTGTTATGAGGGCTAAACAGAGCAATAACAGGTGGAGTCACTTTTATACGGTAGGATGCGCTACGCTGGTGCACGATTAATGCAAGTTGATATCACCTGAACCCACAGGGATCCATGCAGTGTCGTTTGTTATTGCAATATACCTTCTTGCCACAAAACATACACCATCGAAGATGATCATGTGTGCGCTTTCCATAATGTTTGCCTTGGCGAGTGCCGATGTTGCGCTATCATTCACCTTTGTTCACCACCGTAACGTATTTTTGCAATCATTGCAAGAAGTACAGCAAGAGGATGGCCAAATGTATCTGGATAACCTTACAATGATCAAATCTTACATCTTTGTCAGTGCTAAGTATGTTTTCAAGACTCTCTGATTATATGATAGCTCATTTCTTCCAGCTTAGTAGCTGATGTGCTTCTGGTAATATTGGGATTTTGTACCTCCATTCTCGCTATCTAACTGGTGCTTTTTCAGGTCCACCGTTGTTACATGGTGTGGGCCAAAAACAGACTTGTGATCATGCTCTCTTCACCATTAATCATTGCACAGACAGGTCAGTCGGATGTGGCAAACAGTCATATTCTTGTCCAAACCCACACTACCATCAGTTTGCGGTTACGTAGCCACTGCCAAGATCAAAATTGCCACCATTCACATCCAAAGAGTGTTATTCCTGGTGTTGATCCTTGTTGTGAATTCTCTCATGACAGGCGTGACTGGTATGTTTCAATGCTCCCTGTGGTGGTCTATCATGCTCAGCTTTGATATGAAGCCGCTCGTATATTGAGGCTGGCCAGACATGTCCGCCGGGCCATTGGTCATAGCGAGTTGAAGCATTATCACATTATTGTTGCTGTTATGTGAGTGCCAGGAGTGTTCTTGTATTTTTATTGAAGCCGATACCCTCGTCAGAGTCGAATCTGGCTCATTGTACACCATATCTGTGCTTCTGTCATTTGTGTCTGGTCTAAATGTCAGTCTTGCTCACTCTATTTTCAGAGTATATTTCTCATATGATGTCCTTAGATACTTCACTTCATAATGGCGCGAATTGTCGTAAGTACACGGTCGTCGATGAAATGCAGGAAAGAAACTCACTCACGCAATAGGCATAATGCCTGCGTTGATGTTCATCCAAGTGGAGCTCTCCCATAGGGGTAACAGAGAAGTGACCGAAGTATCTGGATCGCTACGCCTGCTGGTGGTGAAACCGGTACCGCCGACCTGGCCACATACCCGCCTATTGTAGATGAGGGCGTATCACCAAGGATCACAGAGGAAAAGCCTGCGAAAAGCGGTTTTGCTCGGTTGCTCCCATTCTCCATGCCATAGAACATTATCCAGTACATCGTCTCCCACGTCTGTGTGGAGCATCCTGTGTTCTATATCCATGTTTACACTGTCTCTGTATGGAAGGACCGGCTCGATACGACAGAAACGAATACTTGACAGACCCACTGTCCCAAGCCTTGTTCCACTTGAGCGTCACATCCCCAGCCGGGGAAAAATTGGTGCGCTTGGCACTCCGGCCCCCATGGTGGGAATTAGTCAGTGCTGACTTCGTTTCCAAAGCAGGTAGCCAATGCCATACGGCAGATCAGCCTGGATTCTATATAGTCCCGTCGACATTCTGATCTTCACCATAACGTGTCTCTGGACATCAGACGCGACACCATCTTTGCAGCGGAAAATACAAGAATGGAACTTGAAGCACTCTTCAATTCCTCAGGTCAGGTATGATCAAGTTGCCGTTGGCCGATATGAGTCTGGGAAAGATCAGAGTCATGAATATACCTCGACACCCCCGTGCCATCTAGGTCCCGCTCAAAATAGGCCTCAATGACATCAATAAACGCCTAGCATACAAGAATCGGGAGACTGACTGTATCTGAAGATCACGTACTTGGCCTGAGAACGGATCTCAGTGAGATGGAGCACACGCGGCTGCGCATACGATCGCTGGGGCCCTGAGGTCAGACGGAGCGCTCAGAAGTGTTGAAGCCAGATCTTTCTAAGCAGTTCCTCATGGGGCCAATGGGTCTTGATGGAGTTCAGCGTTCGGGGAATGAGGAAACGTGTGGGACGATCAAGCATTCCAGTCGCTTCCGTCCTTTTCATCAACCATCACAGGTCACCTCCAAAGATGCACATCAAGATTGATTCTTCATGTTGACGTATTTCGGTTGGACGGTTAGCGTGTACGGTGCATGTTTCGGGCTGTAAGCCAAAGTCAAGGTAGGTTTGGGTCTCGGACCTTCTGCCTGAATGCTTTTTGTTGCACATGTCACTTTGCTATGCTGGGGACAGAGGAAAGTAGAATCTGTCTCTGACACTTTCACTTCCACTGAAAGGGATCGGTAGGTTAGATCGCCTAGCAGTCTCGAAGCTGTTTTTATCACCATGTGCTGACCTTCGGCACCGATCTAGTATTTCGCAGAGCCCAAAGGTTTCCGTGCGGGGAGGATTCTGCGTAAAAATCGAGCAAGAGATCTCTTCGCGTCGAGGCGCTCATCTCTGACGTCCTGATATGAGCACCCAAGCCGCCATAAACTCCACATCATCATCTGCTTCTTTTATGACACTGCATTTGGATGTGCGTGCAGTATATTTTACAGCACTCCTCTGCATTTCCCTGCAGCAACATGGCCTTCTTTCTCGCTTTGTTGGAAAAACGTGCACTCTCGCCAAATACCGTGCTTTACCTCACTGTTCTGAACTCGTTCATGGTGAGGACACATCTCTGCAGTATATCTCCCACGAGAGCTGAACATGCCTGTCACAGGTAGAGGCACTTTTATATGGGAATGAATTTCACTTATACTCCGCGCAACTCAGAGCTTATGCCGCTTTACAACAGGAATCCATGCGGTGTCGTTCGTTATCGTCATATACCTCCTCGCCACAAAGCCTGCTCCATCCAAAGTGATTATTTCTGCGCTCTCCGTAATGTTTTCCTTGGCAACGGCCGATATTGCGCTGTCATTCGCCTTTGTTCATCGCAACGGTTTCTTGCAATCATGGCAAGAAGCACAACAAGTGGATGGCAAAACATACTTGAACCACCTTTCAATAATTAAATCCTACATTTTCGTCAGTGCTAAGTGTTTTTTTGTGATTCTCCTATTGCACCCGTGGCTTACGTTCTATAGCTTAGTGGCCGATATGCTTCTGGCGAGGAACTGACAATTGTGCCTCTATCCCCGCGATCTAAAAAGTAATATTTTAGGTTCACCGCTGTTACATGGTATGGTACCAGAGCATATATGTGATCATACTCTCTGCACCATTGATCATTGCACAAACGGGTTAGTGAGATCCCGGAAGGCAATCATTTTCAGCGTCTGGACATACATTGTCACTAGTTCTCGGGTATATCGCCTCCCTTGACGTCAACATTGCAACCGTTTACACTCAAAGAGTGTTATTCCTGGGCCTGATACTTGTCGTGAACTTTCTCATGACGGGGTAACTGGTATGTTTTACCTTCTGGGCGTTTTCTATGCATATCATTGACGATACCAAGCTTCTCATATTCTGTGGCTGGCGAGCCGTGTCGGCGAAAGTGTTGATCGTAGCGAAGTGAAGCATTATCGTATCATTGTAGCGGTCATGTAAGTGGCACGGTTCATGTTTCGTCTCATTGCCGCTTACATCTTGTTTAGAATAGAGTCCGGCTCACTGTACACCGTATCTACTCTTAACATTCGTGTGCGGTCGAAACGTCAGCGTCGTGCTCGAGTCCCTGTCTTGAAGCTAAATTTATGATTTCCATCCCACAGATGCTTTTCTATTTTATAATGGAACGAATTGTCGTAGGTGTCCGTACCATAAATCAAGACACGGGAACTGACTTGCAATAGGGTATAATGCCTACATTGCTGTTCATCCAGGTGGAACTTTTCCACAGGGGCAGCAAGCGAATGAGCATGACTGTTCAAGGACCTACGCTCGATTAGCAGTAACATGGATGCTGTCACTTTAGGGACCTACCGCCTATTGCAGAAGAGTTTGTATGGCCAATTACCGCAGAGGACAAGCATGCGAACAGCCGTTTTGCAAGGATGCTCCCACTTTCCATTCCCTAGGATGTTATCCAATGCAACGGCATAAATGTCCTGGAGCGAAGTATCCTGTATTTTACATCCGTGTTTATACTGTCTATGTACCCAAGACCACGACTGAATGACACCAAATATGAACACCAATATCATGCACTGTGTTCCGCCTCATTTCGGCGCGGCAAGTTGCTCAACAGTGCCATTGCTCCGCTTGATCGTCACACTACCGTCCTAAGGAAAAAGATGACAGAATCAGCGGCGTGTCCCCCAGACACAATTCGTCGAAGTAAACCTCGTTCCCAAAGTAGGCCGCCTGTGCCATATGACAAAAGAGCCCGACTTCTACGACTCCTGTCAACATCTTGATCTTTGCCATGATCTGCTTCCAAAAGCAAGGTGAAAATGTCAACTCTTTAGTGGAAAATATAGGAATTGACCTTGAAAGGCTCCTTCATTTCTTCATGTCCGAAAGGCGCGTCGATGATGAAATTGCCGTTGTCCGAGACGACCGGGCCAGCTTAAAGGGGGATGGTATTAGTTCAGGATAGGTCGGCACCAGTGGTTCGTCAAACCTTTTTTGACGGCCATCCGCAAGGTCGCATTCGGTGATCCCAGAACTCGGAGATTTTGAGCACTTTGGCATAGGCGAAGGGTACGACTTCAATGGGCACACCGGGTTTGAACTTGAATACCAATGTCGATTACTGCTTGCTTTTACTTTCAAAGTCAAGACGAAATGGCATACATTTGTTCCCAAATATTCCACATTTTTGCGGAAATCTGCGACGAGGATAAAGCTGAGAAACGAATTAATCAGCGGCGTGCCTGAAACGCAAAAGCATACGTGATGGCCGCTTCGGCTAGGACCTTCTCGCGAAGGTGGCAGGCGCCTCCTCCCTTGATGCAGTTCAGCTGGTGATCTACTCTGAGAGGAATCGATCGTCAGGAAGGTGAGAGAGGCCTGTGGCAGAATAAACTGCTGACTCGTCGGCGCCGTCGAGGGTAACATCGATCGTGGGGTATTGAACAACATCTCCCAAGTTCAAGCCATTGGAGACGATGAGCTCTCTTGACTGAAACCTGTGGAACAGATGGAATCGGCTAGGACGGATCTACGGGCATTCATGGCTTACCAGTTGGAATGAAGACTCGATGGTGGTTCAACGCCTCCCCTTGTTGCACTATCCGTTCAACAACATAAGGAACGGTTGAGCCTGCGTGATGCAGGATATGAGTCAGGGTTGCACGCTAGACGTATCCTACTTACCAGACCCGATGCCAATGATCTAGACCATGTTAAGGCGAGAGAAAGATTGGAGTTGCACCACTCACTTTGTGTTCTGGTTTGACATGCTGGTCCACGGCCGTGTACGCCGCCAGCCTTTTCGACTCCTCGATCACACTCAACTTCCTCTCGACAGGCGTTGACGATTGCGCGGTCGCTGGCCATCAAACACCCTCGTTATTGACAAGTTTTCACATATATGTTGACAAAGTTGGCAGACCTTGCTGAGCGTTGCCATCGACAGGGGCCTGTGTAGGCCGAATGGCTTGCAAAACCGAAGATACGCTGGTGGACATTTGAAGATAGGCCCAGAGTGCGATGATCAATGCCCATAGACATGATATAGGATTTCGAGGCATGTCAGAACGAGATTGCCATCATGGCAGACCACGGTTGATTGGAGAAAAAGGGGGAAATATCCGGCAGGATGGAAGATTTCATTTCAAAAACAATTGCTAGATGTGGCGGACGAAAAAGGTCCACGTACGTCAGATCTGAATGCACCTGCGTTGGAAGGGGCATCTTGACCGCGGAGAACGCGCGAGGCAGTAGAAGAGGACCAGAGATGCGTGCAGCTGTTGTGTGATGGACCAGACGCGTTGCAACATGATCGACTGAGCGACCCGTTTTGGCTTGTTTTCCTCCAGCAAGCTCGTAGCTCTTTGCCAGCCTAGAACGCCTTCATGAAGGCCATCAAAGGTCTGTTACGTCGGACTATATGAGTGTCGTTGTATACCTCATACCCCGTCTTCTCTTAGGCATCCTTTTCACCTGGTGTGCACCCAACATCGAGGATCATTACGCCACGTCGAAACTGATTCGACCAACTCGAATAGCGATCCGCGGTCAAACAGATCCTATTGGCTATGAACGAGAAGGATAGCTTCATCATTGAGGACCTGGACGACTACCATATCGTCATCAAAGCGGATGAAGAGTATCGCGTTAGGAAGCAACTGGAGCTTGAGGTATGATCACCCGCGACATTGCATGTTTTCGTTCTCAAACATCATGTTTGTGTGATCTAGCTCGAAAAGAACACGTACAGCCTCGAGCCATAGATTTGCAACTTCAGCCGTCTCTCCTGAAGGAAAAGAAGGAGTGCGACTGGAGCATCCAAGTCCTTGGATCACAGGCGCTTCAACGACACCTCGTTCGTCGTTAGTGCAAGGTCATTGGCTATACAAGACAGACGAAATTGTCGAAGACAAGGTCATGCTTAACGATCTCCAGAGTTGTCATTCTCGTCGACATGGCGGTTGAACGCATGCTGGAAGACCCTTTGTACACGCTGGTTTGATAGAAGCGGCCTATCCACCACCGCATGCCCAGACTTTTCATCTAATCTTGACTTACGGTCTGATTGTCCTGCAGCCAATGAGCAAATGATTTAGAAAATATAAAACAGATCCATTCTCTCGTTACACTGTTCTCGCGGCCTCGGACACGGGAATTAAAAAAAAGATGAGTTTCTTTATCAAGCTTTCGTAAAGAAAGCTTCCGATCTATCGCGGATGGTCGTCCCGAGAAGCGGAGGTACGCTCGCATCCGCGCCCCAAAACCCCGTAATTCCCAACCCAACCACATGATGGTTCCCATCGTATGAGATCTCAGCCAGCGCTCCCGAATCCGTATCGAGATTCCCTTCGACCCAGTATGGTTCGGATGCGTTGCCTGTGGGCTGCAAAATGGCATATCATCTCGTGCTTCCAGAGCCGCACAACAACGTATTCTTTTACTCACGTAGCTGCTGACCTGGCTCAAATTGAACAGATTCCCGTCGAAATGCGTCATCTTCGCATGCGAGAAGAACGGGTTATCCCAGAGGGCCATGAACGTGGGCACTTTCGGGTCGACGGTGCCGGGGAAGCGTTCTGAGACGTTGGCGGCAAGTTGCTTGCAGCTTGGGCTCGCGGTCGCGTCAGGGGGCGATAAGAGGCAGAACTCGACGCGTCCGTAGCCTGGATCGTTGTATACACCTGCAATCGCGCTGAAGTTGGCCGATGGGAGCGACGCATTGGAAGGCCGCGGTGTGACGGAAAGCTGTTGCGCAGCAACGGCGTCTCTGAGCCTGCATGGCCAAAAAAAAGGTTCAAATTATGTATCGATGCCACCGCGAGAAATGACGGGAACCTTGAATTCCAATCAACGGGCTCTAGTCCGAGAGCTTCATCAATAATCCGATATTCGATTGCAATGATGAAAGAGCCGCCATAGAAGCCGTCGTTTGTTAGGACAGCGACTCCTAGTCCATCCGAAGGCAAGCGAGCAACTTCCGAAAGAAAGCCTCAGGACCGATGTTTTTTCAGTCAATGTCTCCACGCGGAATCTGGAGGACAAGTTACCTGGCACGCCGCCACTATGTTGCACGATCTCTGCAAAGAATCGCATTGGACATCCGTTCCGCTGCGAAAAGAAAAAAAATGCGAACCATGTCCCCTATATGTTCCGCGCCCTTGCCCTCCTCCGTAAACCGAGGGAGACAATTCTGGGAGGGCGCTTTGAGAAGAAAGTCAGCATTTGTACCTGCATGATATGTAGCGGGAACGCACGCAGCGCCGTCTACAACTGTGATCCCCGTCGAGACTTTTTCTATGACATCAGGAGGGATAACCGATTGGTTGGTTCCAGGTTTCACGCCGTTCAAGAGGAGAGCTTGCAACCAGGTTGCCTGGAATATGTACGAATCAATATGACATGTAAAGCAAGGCGAGACGGACTTGCCATGTCGGTTGCGCTACTTATGATGCCACCAGCGCCGGATATGACTTTGGGGCACACTCAACACGCGTCAAGCAAAATAGATGAAGAACTCACAATTGCCGTCTTCGCCTCCTACTTGGCTCCAGTATGGATAGATTCGGGATTCCCTTTTCAACGGGTCTCTTGAAACATTGACACCTTCCTTGGTCATTCCATCCGCCAAGAAGCCGCTAGCATTCGCAACATCATAAGAATATGTAGTTGAAGTGAGGCCTAGTGGGTCGAAGATGTGTTGCTTGACGTATCGCGCAAACGGAATTTTCGATGGAAGATGAACTGTGGGGAGATAAGATAGGACGAAGTACCAGAGATTACAGTATTGCCAGATATCCCGGAATTCAGCAGAAGGTCTAAGAGATTTCATTCTCTTGATCTTTTATGGAAAAAATGCGCATGAACGTCAGTAAAGGTGTTCAAAAAGCAATGGAAAAAAATGCTGACGATCTCCGGCACGTCATCAGACCATTTGTACATGAAGTCGTGTCTGGGTAAGCCGGTGCGGTGGCTCATCGCATCGACGATGGTTACTTGTCTAGTCGCGATATCGTCCTCGAGGCCGAATCCAGGAACGATGGATGCGAGTTTCGATGTCCAAGACAGACGAGGAGAAACGCTCTCGTTACTGATCAAGAGACCAGTAGCAATGCTAGTGAAAACCTACCACGAGCCGGTGAGCTACCACATCGCAGTATCCTCCTGCTCCTCACCTTGGAGTTCGAGCCAATTGCGAACAAGGTCTTCTCATTGACTTTAGTCCCATTTGCGGTTGCAATGCCGTAGCCTTTTGTTTCGACATCCCAACCACCTGCCGCGTTCCTCTTTACAACGGCAACAGCGACGCCGCCAGGAGATGTCCAATCGGACAGCACCTGATTGATAAAAGCATCGACCTGTGAGTTGAGGATAGTGCCGTCCGTGCTGTTTTGTGCAAGGGCAGGCAGCACCGCTGCAGATAAGGCGATCAACGGTGTAAATGGTAGACGCATTTCAAAGCAATTCTGTAGAAGTGAGATGGACGATTCTTCCTTTTAATGGACACGGCGAAGTATCGTAGAGTGCTATGCACATCATGAGTCAACGTCCGCAGTCCGAATGCCGGGGAGCTCGCAGCTCGAGAAAGGACCATCGCTGTCAAATACTGCTTCTCTTGCCGATCATATAGGCGCAGCACAGAGAATGCACTTGATGTAATGGATTCTCCATATGGACACCGCAAAATTGGCGTTCATTTATTATTGTTGAAGGGGTGGGCATCAAACCTGGGACGACAGACAACTCTTCGCATTCGATAGTCTAGGATGGAAATTGCTGTAGTTATGCTCCATATATGGAACGAGTAAGCTTGTCGGTGTTGTAAGCGTATTCGGTTTGGGGGCCGGAGCTTCACTTTGTGAAGATCCTTGGAGATCGGTGGCATGCATATGCATTGCAGTGATGTGTGTTAGTAGGGGAAAGCAATGACGCAATGCACTCTCTTCGCATCACTTTAGCGTTGGAATCTGCGACGACCTCGGAAGCAGAGCTATGAACGGGGACGAGTTTGACCGAAGACAAGCGTAGTTCTGGTAGGATGCACCGAGTGCATATGCGTTTTACAAATGAGATGGCTCGGAAGCTGGAGGTCAACGTAGGATTTTGCTAAATGCCGCCCGTCCTCCGCAGCATCGTGATCGCCGCCCTGGCTTGTTCGCGTCGTCATGTCGCGAGGAGCGTAACATCATCTCTTGGCCATACGGGTAAGGAGAAGCAGACATGGGATCTGTCTCTTCATGTTTGCGGCGAGCTGTGAGAAAGACAGTGGCGATTAGGAGTTAAGGAACAGAGAAATATTTTCTAGAACAACTCCTTGTTGCATACACACGCTTCCGTTGGTGCCTGTCGAACCAAACCATGAGCAGTCTAATGCTTGTCATGACACAACGGCTACTTTTCCTGACCTCTCAAATGCTGTCGGGCTCAGTCGTCGTGCGATGCTCAAGAAATGCTGTCGTCCGAACGATCGGAGCCTTGAGCTCGGCCCCCGCAACCAAACGGGACAACATGGTTGCTCGGGTCTCGGATGACCTATCTGCTTCGGCCTAGGAAGTAGCACGGGTACGGGTAACCCGTGCGGGTTTTGACGGGTAGGCTTACCGGGTACGGGTTCGGGTCAGCCTTCATGAACCCGGCCACCAACCCGTCACCCGCGCCACGGTTGCACGAAATTACATAAGCTTTCTACCATAACAAGCAAGTTTTGATAAATTTTATCTACCCTTGCCCCATTCCCGCCATGGGAAAGCGCCTCGAAGCCGACGATCCCAGGGATATCATTACAGGCAAGCGGAAGCGCACGCTGACCAGTCGGATCAGTGCGGCCACTGCCTCTGCTGGAAATGTCGCCAAGAAAGTCACATCTGCTATTAAAAAAACGTCGAAGTCATCGAAAGCAAGCTTAAAAAGTGTGCTTACCTCCTCCCGGTCATCCATCGTGTCGGACACATCCGAAAAGTCCAACAGTTCCATGTCATCTAGGCCAGCAAAACGAGCTCGGGCTCGAAATGTTGTGACAATCTCCTCCGAAGAGGAGGAGGATGTGCGTCTAGCTGCCGAGGGAGTGGATGAGATCATCAAGGTCCGATCTGATGGCGAGGTTCGCAGTACACGTACCTTGAGCAGCTGTGCAACTTCGCCAGCTCCATCTAGCAGTGCAGGGTCAGATGGAGAACTCCAGGAAGAAGCTGATCAACAAGAACTTGGTGAGATCATCAATTCGATTGCATACCAGTCGGGGTGCTTACCACATTGGAACCCAATCAGAACGCATGCAAAAAGGATGGAAGCGGGCAGTGTATGCCTTTTATGATCCTAATGTGGCAGTCGAGTACCGATTGAATGGCCGCAAATGTCATGTATTCAAATGTCTCGGCAAGGGTTGTGGGAAGGAAATTGTCCGATACCTTGATACGATGGATGCTCAGTCCACTGGCAATTTGCGCAAACACGTGGAGAAGTGCAAATGTTGGGGTGAAGAGGTGCTGAGGGCAGCTGAATCTGCTAAGGACCTAACGGATGCACGCGCAAATGTCAAGCAGTACCTAAGGAATGGATCAATCATGGCGGCATTTGCCCGAAAGGGGAAGGGAAGGGTGACATACTCGCACCGGCAACATACAAGGACCGAAACCAGGTATGTGCCATAGTCCATGTGGATCAGACACCTGTTGACAATGGTTGAGCAGGGCTGAAATCGTAAAATGGGTCAGCGAAAGCAATCGGCCATTTTCGATCGTGAAGGATCGAGGATTCAATGTGTTGATGAAAACAGGTCGCCCAGAGTACTACATACCACATCCGACAACAGTGTCCCGGGACGTCAAGATGGTCTTTGCAAGAGCAAGGAAGCGAATCGCTAAGATGTTGCGAGTAAGTTCGAGGTGGCTTGACTCAGACAACAAATTCACTTACAATGAGCATCCAGGAATACGACGGCGCACTCAATTTTGCCACAGATGCATGGACATCACCCAATCATCGTGCATATATTGCCATGACAGTTCATCTGGAACATGAAGGCAAGGCAATTAGTCTTTTATTGGACCTGGTCGAAGTCGCAAAGGTGCGTGGCTTACCATGATTGTTTTATCTCCCAGGCCTGATTGTCTCGGACATCTCCTAGTCGCATACTGGTGCCAACTTGGCAGCGGCCTTTGCGGCTATTCTAGAAGACTACGGCATTGCGGATAAGGTGAGAGGAAGATCACGTCACGGTGGCTGGGTCACTGTACTTACTCGGTATATCCAGATCTTGAGCGTAACCTGCGATAATGCGTCGAACAATGACACAATGATCGCTGAGCTCAAAAAAACCCTCCCCAACTTCCCTGGACGCACGAACCAGACAAGGTGTTTTGCACATATTGTCAACCTTGTTGCTAAAAGCCTTCTTCATCAATTCGACGTACCTAGTAAAAAGAACCGTGGCGAACCCGCAAATGAAGTTGAATCCGAGGTCTTGGAGCTTGCTGGTGACATTGAACGTGAGGAAGCTGAAACATGTGAGAGCCTTGACTACGACAACGGTCAGAATGATAATGTGGAGGGATTCGTCGATGAGACCGAGTTCTTGGATCAGAACGAGCGTAAGCAACTAAACGAAGATGTACAACCAGTTAGGCTGGTCTTGGTCAAGGCAAGTCGCTCATATTGCACATCACATACCTTTGAGCCAGCTCCTGACCACCCATTGCAGATCCGTAAGCTGTCATTCAAGATCGTGCACTCTACGACGCTCTTGCTACCCGAATGGCGTCGTGTTGTGAAGGACCTCAACCTAGTGGACAAGCTCATACCCCGCGATGTTGCAACACGTTGGAACTCAACATACGATATGCTTGAGACGGCACTGGAGTATCGTCAAGCCGTCGACGTGATGACGAGCGCTCGGTCCAATGGCTTGCGGCAGTTCGAGTTGAGTGCAACAGAATGGGAGATGGCTGCCCAGTTGCGTGATATCCTGAAGGTGAGTCAGAGAAGCTTCTTTTACTCAATTGAACTCATCACGCTGCTCAATGCCCACCATGCTGCTTGACAACCACCATGCCGCTCAACACCCACTATGCCACCGGATTCCCACCACACTGCTCGATGACCATGGTCCATGACATGGACGGCACTCAACACCCACCCTACTGCTCGACATCCCATCGCCCTCTGCTCGACGTCCATCGCCCTCCGCTCGACGTCCATCGCCCTCCACCATGCCAGCGCCGCATTTGTCTTCCAGATTCTCAAACATGCGACCACTTTCTTTTCACGCGCTACTCCGAATCTAGCTCAAGTCATTCCTTCCATGGACTTCATCAACGAACGGTTCACAATCGAGAGTTTCGATAGAAGTTATGATCTGGCCATCCATTCTGCGCTGAAGGTTGCAAAGAAGACAATGGACCGTTATTATCAAAAAACTCATCAGTCAGACGTCTACAGGATCGCAATGGGTGAGTCTCACATCTATCTACATTAAAGCAATAGAAATGACGAAATGGTGGCAGTACTACATCCTCGCCACAAACTGGTGTATTTCCACCGTCAAGCCTGGCCCGAGGAATGGATTACCGAAGCAAAGGATCTTGTGCGCACCCAATTTAGTCGGAAGTACGCAAGCCGTCCAGCAGGAGGAATTCACGAGGCAGTGGACAACGGATCCGAACCAGTACACCAATCAGAGGTATGTCAAATTCGTACGTCTGAGCAGAAACATCCTAATTTGCCGTGTAGAACATCTTTGACAGTCTAGCGGCGCTCGCTCCACCCAAACCCACCGAGATGCGTGACGAACTTGATAGGTATCTGAGCACGGACGTTGAACAGACAGAAAATGTGATTCAGTGGTGGACGGAGCGTCGTGCAATGTATCCCCGTCTCTCTCGTATGGCCCTTGATTATCTGACAATTCCAGGTGAGTAGATTTTCGTCGATTGGATGTAGCATATACTTACAATCTTTTCAGCAACTGCCGTCGACGTCGAGCGTGTTTTCAGTCAAGGCCGGCTTTTGATATCGCACGTCCGGAGCCGTCTTTCCGCTCAAACAACGCGCGCTCTTCTCTGTCTCGGGAGATGGAGCCGGATGGATCTCAAAATCATCAAACACGACGACGTACTAAAGGTTGTGGCACTACCAGAGGTTCCTGAAGAAGATGGGGACAGCGATGGGGAGATTGAAATGCCAGAAGGGTGGGACAGGATTGACGAGTAGGCACGGAATTGACGTCGGACACTAGAAGTAGCTGTATTGTAGTACTAAGTACAGGCTAACGTATGTCCTATGTCCTTTTAGCATATGACCCGTGGGTTGACCCGCAACCCGCAACCCGTCCACCTATACGATCGCAACCCGTCGATGAACCCGACCCGTGCACGCGGGTCGGGTTTTTCACGGGTACGGGTACGGGTTGGACTCGGATTACCCACGGGTTACCCGTTCTACTCCCTACTTCGGCCCTTAAGCAATGCACGCACCGTGCACTGAATACAACTTAGAACATCCATTGCAAATGCTGCCATGTTGTCTTATGAAGAGGAGACAGGCACAAAATGTAACACTCCCATCGTACAGGACGACCTTGGGAGACAGAGGTCCCCCCGTGCTTGTGATCTCTGTCGAAGGAAGAAAAGTGAGCGTTTCATCGGGATATCCATCGACAAACTGCTTATTGGTGGCCGTTCCTTTCAACCAACCATAGTCCGATGTAAAAGTTTTCTTTTGTCTTGGAACGTTGTCTTTCCGATGGAACCTTTCTTTGTACGACAGGTGACGGGGCACAGATGCCGAACCATCGATGTACAAACTGTATCATCTACCGTCGTGAATGCTCATATGTAGAAACCGCAGAGGTGAGCCCGTATCAGTCTCTGTTGAGTGACTACAGACATTATAATGTGGGATTTGCAAGAGAAGGGGACCTCCAAAGTCGTGAGTGTCTCTCAATCCATGTTCTCTGTCAACCTGCCCTAACACTTTTCAGATACATCGACCGTCTCGAGGACAGGGTGAAGCGATTAGAAACGTTGTTGGAAGAGGTAACATAGCGTCATGTTTGACCTATAAATTTAGAATACTCAAGCAATCTCATCTTCAGATTAGTCCGGAAGCCCTTCGGCAACTTGATGCCATGCCTTCGAGCCATATGCTATCGCTTGATTCAATGGGTTCATTGATCATCGAGCATCCCCAGAACACCAAGAAATCTGGCAAGGGTAAGGGCATTGACACATTGCAGCCCGATTCGTCATCCGAGGATGAACGGGAGAACACCAATTTCACTGCTATGATGAGCCAACTCACGCTAAGAGGTCCCGACGACCGTGTTTTCGGGGAATCGAGCAGCCAACAGATATACCATCAGGCCTTGAGGATGATGCAAGAGCTCATGGGCGAGAACACCGCCCTGGACTCGGGTTTGCCGTCTCACCTCGTGAGTTCACTGAACATGCGATCTTGTCCTTCGTATTGATAGACTCGATTCCAGCTGGAAACACCGATCAACCTAGCACCAAAGATCCCCTATTCCTTCCCAGAGCCGGATCTGATGCATTCTTTGATCGACCTCTATTTTCGCCATGTCAACCTCTACTTCCCCGTTCTTCATCGCCAGATCTTCGAAGAAGCCCTCGCGAAGAATCTTCATGTGACCTGCCGCGAGTTTGCAATTCTTCTCCTTCTCGTCTGTGCCAACGGCTCTCGATACTCGGACGACCCTCGTGTCTTTCTCGATGGCTCTTCCTCAAATTCTTGTGGCTGGAAGTGGTTCTGTCAAGCTCCGGTAGTCAGAAACAAACCGCTTAATGCAGCGTCGCTGTATGACATACAATATTATTGTGTATGTCCGTCTTCTTTCCTATTTCTTCATACTTTAGTCTTTGACTGTGCATCAAGCTGCTCTGCTTGTTTTTGGCAGGAACCTCCGCGCCCCAATCTTGTTGGGTCATGGTCTATATAGGCATTCGCGCAGCGCAAGATGTAGGCTTACATCATCGCAGCGAATGTAAAACCGCAGATGATGAGCTTCGCAAACGCGCTTTCTGGTATTTTTTATTTTTATTTTTTCTCCCTTGGCTCCATGCACCTTCCTGATTTTGTGCCATAATTTCAGGGTTCTTCTGTGCATAGACCGATTCACGAGTGCATCTTTGGGTAGACCGTGTACGATGCTTGATGCCGAGTATGAATTCTGCCTCTGCGCCTTCGCAGGTCTCTAATCAGCTTCCTTATCCAGGTTTGGTATCGATATGCCTGTGGAGTGTGATGACGAATATTGGGACCGTTCAGGGACCGAAATACGTTTCAATCAACCTCCGAATCGCCCTTCGCTGGTCTCATATTTCACGGCCTACATAAAACTCACGAACATACTCGCCTTTATGCTGCGCACCGTCGTCCGTCTCAGTTATTCGCTCGATCATGGATCTTGAAAGCTGACGCGTAATTGATCGTTCTTCTTACAGTATGCCGTCAATCCGTCGAAGGTCATCCGTGGATTCTCTGGTAGACGCTGGGAAGAGGGTATCGTCGCTGAGCTGGATTCCGCCCTCAATCAATGGGCAGATTCCGTTCCTGACCATCGTAAGTGGCTTGTCCTCTCTGATGAGAGCTGGGACCAAGAGCGCCCTCTTAGTTAGATGGGATCCAGCGAAGGAAGACGTGCAGTTTTTCAACCAATCTGCATCTCTTTACTGCATCTACTACTACGCGCAGATCCTCGTGCATATGCCTTTCATACCGACGCCCCGCAAGCCTTCTTCCAATTCCTTTCCCTCCCTGGCTATATGCATAAACGCAGCGAGGTCATCCAGCCACGTGGGCGTTGCTCAACACCGTCGATGCCCCATTCCTGTGCCCGGCGTTATCGTAAGCTATTTCGTGAGCTGAGGTATCACTTCAAAAGAGAAACTCACCTCCACGATTCCAGTCATCGCTCTTCACGTCCGCCATCGTGCTGCTGCTGAACATCTGGGGTGGGAAGAGATCCGGTCTTTCCATTGATCCCAATAAGGAAATGGCGGATGTCCTAAAGTGCATGGAAGTAATCAAGTCCTGGGAAGGAAGGTACACATTTCCATACTTTAGTTTAAGTTTATGCGGAAAGACCTGAAATTTTTCTCTGCTTAGGTGGCATGTCGCTGGACGATTATGGTGAATCATCTCATCATCTCCTTTCCGCAATGTAATCCAGTAGCGTCGAGCTGACGAATTCTGGCGTCTTCCAGGGACACCCTATCCGAGCTGGCTTCTGCGGGCGAGTTGCCTCTTCCAAACCGGGCTTCGAATAAGCGCGAGCGTGACGATGCAAAGGACGAGGGTCGCGACCGCAGTCCTAACAACAGCGCGAATCATTCCTTGTCGGTTTCGGGCGACTCGAGTGCGAGCCGTGTCGTCCGAAGCTCACGCCCGTTCGTGATGCCGTCTTCGCGCGCAGTTGCTGGGTCGAACAAAGGCCCCTACGTTCCACCCCCACTCCATCCGCATGACTCATCCATGCAGACGGCCGGCGTGCATCGTCCCATGGAACATGTCACGCCAATGTTCGGCGTGTTTCCATCTGATGCTCGGGAGTATATGGGTCCATTTCACGAAATGCACGCGCAGTCGCCGGTCCACCCGATGCACGACCATGGTTTGCCATTATACACAAATGAATTGAGTGAAGGAGTTGTATATGCGGAGGAAGCCTACCAGCTTCCTCTTACTGACCCGCAAACCCTGCAGACTCCGCTTTCTCCCGTCGCCCCGCTCTCATCGGCGCATGACTTTGGTGCTGAACACCCCTGTCCGCACTCAAGATCTAACCAAGTCGGTCCTTCACCCGTCTCCGCTGCACCGTTTGCTACGCATGAATTCTTTCATGAGCAACCGGTGCTAGGTATGGAGGCCATTGCGCCACCGCCTCTCATAATACCAGGCAGTGGTTATGGAAGTAGCGTTTCTCAGGACTCACGAACAACAATGGAAATCCCATACCACCAGACCTTGGCGCATTATTCGCACATGCCGTACCTGTACCCTCAACCTGTACCTCACCCGTACCCTCAGACAAGCCTCAACGCTTTCTCTTCAATCCCAACGTCGTCGCCTATGGCTCCACACGCCGACGGGGCACAGCTGCAGGAGAAAGCAAGTAATGCAATATGGCCAGAGGCGACTGTCAATTTTGAGTGAGTGTGCCTACACAGTGCTTCTCCACGTGAGATGGACGGTTAAGTCTTTTCTTCCTTGTGACAGGACCGACGGCTGGCAAGAGTATATCGCAAATATAGCCGCAAATGCGCACGGTCATGAGGTCAGGTGATCTCTCTGTATGTGTATACGCAAAGTGTTGTGGAGTTCTTAAGCCTTCCTTTCCTGCTCTCTAGCAGCTGTCGTGCTTGCTTTCAGTTTACCTTGTACAGTATGCACAAGATAATTCTAGCTAATATAGAATGCAGTCAAAAAGAAATACGCATAGCGCATCGGCGGAGAGTTCCTTCACAAACTATGGATGGGTTCAGTAATCGTTAAGAAGTGCCCCACCATGGACGATTACGACTGTGGTACAGAGCTCGCACTATCTCTGCCGTCGCAGCGGACCTGTGCAGAGCGATGCCAATCAACCTGAACAGATACGCAGTTAAATCTTCCCTCCTCCTCCAAAACGATTTGCTCCATACGCGTCCTTCGGAGGCGATTTTCTTCGCAAGATCCTCATGCGCGCTCTCACCATACAAGCCTCCTCGGAAGAACACAAGGACGTCGTATAGTCCACTTGCACGGGCACGTGATGCACTCACGGCTCGACGCGGTCTAAGAACCTGAGGACCGGGGGTTATATTGCTCCGTCATCGTCGTCAACGGGCGTACCATTATAGATAAATCATCGCTTTCAAAATGAGGGAATTAGGAGTCCATGGTCTTTTTGTGGTCATAGACGAAACACTTGCGATTGGAGGGTGCTATGCTGCAGTTGACTGCTGCTTGACGTGCAGGTGATGATGGTGCACATGCGGAGAATCAGTCGAGCCTTTCTCTAGACTGCAGTGAGTCAACATTGACATCTAATCGATAAGCAAAACAACTTCGTCTTTTTCGGGTTACAGTAGAGCCTAGCGTCCTTCAGCGCTTGCAAAATCGTTCGTACGTTCTCAATGTGTTCTTCTACGCTTTCGCTCCATATCACGATATCATCCAGATAAACGTGGCATATTTTTCCAATGTGCTCTCGCAATGCAGCCGTAACACGTCGCTGGTGTATGGCTGGTGCGTTTCGCAAACCCATCGGCATGACGTTCCATTCGTACAGGCCAAAAGGCGTAGAGACCGCCGTCAGATGTATGTCTTTCGGATTCATTCTCGTTTGGAAGAAACTATTTGTCATATCAATTGTAGCCCAGATCTTTCCCTTGGCACAATCTGCCAGAATGTCGTCAATTCTTGGTAACGGGAAGTTATCCGCAACCGTATTCGAGTTCAGCGCTCGGTAATCGTTTACCCATCTCGGCAAGACCGAGGGGTCGGCTTTTGGATGATGAAAGAAGGCGATGCATGCTGCGACGATGATGGGCGGATCTTTCCGCTGTCTAGGTGCTGTTGGATCAGCGTCCGCCAAGCATCCCTATACTTGTGAGGGCATCCGTATGTCCGCGTTGCAATTGTAGCATTAGCATTTTTTAATCTGATCGATGCATATACGTCCCTGGGCAGTTCGCTCGTGTGAGGAATGGGCTCAAGGATCTCTTTGAACTGCCCGCGTATATCTGCTTCGATATTTCCGAGCGCCTCAAGCTGGGAAAGGCATTCTATACGCTCGCGAAGAGCCGCAATGACGTTTATACCACTCACGACCTCGCACGTCGAGTCGATTCGTGGTTTTCGTAGCGCCAAGATGCCCTTGAGTTCTTCGAAAAATACTTTACGATCCTGGACCAACTGTTTTACTTCCCTTGTTCTTTTCTCGTGATGGAAACCGGCTTTCTCTTTTTCTCTCTTTACAGTCGGACGTTTCTTTACCCATGGCAAAGGCGATGTATTTGTGGGATCTAAAATATTCACATTTACACGTTTATCGATTGCCCAGCGTTCGTTGTGGTCCACTACAATTTGGTTCACCGTAAGGAAGGGAAGTCCGAGGATTACTGATGTACAGAGTCCGGGCGTTATTAACACTTTCACAGTCGTGCTAGTCCATTCGTTATTCTCTGTGGTGCATTTGAGCTTGACATATTCGTTGAGTTCTACAGTGACTTTCTCTTCTCGAATCGCGACATCGACCGGCTCTGCCTGTGGGAGCTTGAACCTCCGAAGCCCCAGGCGATCCGCGACATCTGGGCGAATCAATACTAGATGAGCACCGTTGTCAATGAGAGCGTTTACGCGGAGGGAAGGGGAGCTGTCCCCTCCAAGGAGGAGACAACGCCATTGTAGGTGAGGGACGCTGACGGGTGCACTCACGCTGTCTTCGGAGGACTCTCCCTCCGTCGCCGTTGCATAACGCAGAGGCGGTAAAACCACCCCCGCGGCCGTTGTCGTTTCGTTCTCGTCCAAGGTCTCTATATGCGCCGATTCCTGCCCTGCGATGACAGCTGTTAGAACTACAACATCTCTCAGTTGCGGGTGATAGCAACTATACATTGCCTATACTAACCTACAACGTCTCTGTATATGTACGTTAGTTCGCTTGTGTGTAATATCGATGCCAGAAGCTCTTACCTCAGTCGCGGGTGATAGCAACTGAGGAAAAGAGGTCCGTGGAACCGTTGTGCTTGTATGCTACTGTTACGTAAGCATCCGTGCATTCGCGATGCATTCCAACACTCCTCCTCATCGCGGCAAGGGTGTCGAGTAAATTAGAAGTGTAGGACGAAGAAAAGAAAAGAAAGAAAAAGTAGTAAACACACATGGACTCCTCCTCAATCTCGGCCCAACACCCCTAGCAGGGAGCACAGGCGTCGGATGTCGCAGGAGGCCGGTCTCCTGTAGAAGGGTCTTCAGCCAGGAAAGTTCTCGTGACGCCTCGCTAATGGCAACATATTCAGCTTCACATGAAGACAAGGACACTGTTCGTTGTCTGCGGGAGGACCAAGATATGACTCCGTTACCCAGGGAGAAGCAATAACCCATAGTCAAACGTCGAGTGTCAGGGCAGTCAGCATAAGATGAGTCAGAGAAGCCAGCTAAACTGATCAGGTCAGGACCACCAAGAGTCAGCTCAAAATTTCGGGTCGCAGCAAGATATCGGGCTACACGCAGAGCTGCAGTCCAGTGTTCATCTCGGTAGCAGTCAAGGAACTGCGCCAGTTTGGAGACCGCGAAGCTGATGTCTGGGCGAGACCCAACAGCGACATACATCAAGGAACCCACAAGGGATCGATAGGGAACGGTCTTAAGACGGGCCGCCGTCTCTGGTGACAGGGGTGCGTCTGAGGGTCTTGCGAGCTTGGTATTCACCTCCATTGGTGTTGAGACAGGGTGGGCGTTCGGACAGAAAGTGGACACGATGCGGTCGATAAGGGCAGTTTGTGAGAGGGATATGGTTCGCATCTTGCGGTCACGGCGGATGCCAATGCCGATGTGAAACGTCGCCTCTCCCTGTTCTGAGATCTTCCACATGCTCTGGAGCTGGTGCTTGAATAGCTCCCGTGCTGTCCTGGTGCCGGTGTAGAGGAAATCATCAACGTGAACGCCGACCAAGAGTTTTCTGTCCTTGTCATCACGCCAATACAAGCACGGGTCAGCACCTAGCCTTTTGAAGCCGAATGAAAGCATCGCTTTGTCCAGCGTCTTGTTCCAGATCCGGCCACTCTGTTTCATGCCGTACAGTCCATGCAGCAGCACCCAAACATGATCCGGGTTGTCAGGGTCCTCAAAGCAATCTGGTTGCCACATGAACAGCCTTTCGCCATCCGGCAACAGGCCGTAGAGGTAGGCGCCTTTGACATCGGCTTGCTCCACATCCCAATCATTGACCGCGGCAGTATGTAGGATCATCCGTTGGGATTCCATCCGCATCGTAGGTGAAGTGGTGTCGACGTAGTCCAGCCCAAATACCTGTTCGTACCCTTTTACCACTAGGCGCGCTTTATATCGAGTGGGTCGGCCTCCCTCATCACGCTTCAGGCGATATACCCATTTGCTCCCTAGAATCTTCCTTCCTGCGGGTATGGATGAGCGAGGAACGAGCTTATAGACACCCATCGCCTTCAGTGAATCAAGTTCTTCTCACATTGCCGCCTTCCACTGCTCACAGTCTTCTCGGTTCAGTGCCTGTTTGAGGGAAGTCGGATCAGAGGAGTCAGCAAGGATGTCGAAGTCTGGAATGGTCGCCGCGAAGATTTCGGCCGTGTCGCCCTGCCCCGTTTCATCGCAATCAGCCAGTACCTCCCAACGTCTTTGGAGACGCGCCTGGCGCCTGGTCTCCTTTACGCGTTTTCCAGCTTCTCTGCTCTCCTCAACCGCGTGCTCGGCTGTAATGTGTATTCAGCTCCTTCGCATGCCGCTCTCCACCTGGATGGTACATTCCGCCGGGGACGTGGCTCTGAGTCAGGGCCAGACTCTGCACTGAGGTTAGTTGGCTCCGATTGTTCCTCTCCAGTGACTGGCATGTGGTCGGCTCTGCTCTTGTCAGCTACCTGTGTAGGGTCGCCCACAGATGGGCTTTCGTGACTTTCAATAAATTTGACATGGAAGCTCTCGATGATACGTCGCGATCCACAGTGGTATAATCTATAAGCCTTTGAGGAATCGGAGTAACCTATCAGAACGCACTCATAGGAACGGGCATATATTTTTGGATTGTGTTTGTCTTGTATGAGGACAAATGCCCTGCAGCCGAATTCACGGAGGAGAGAGAGATTCGGTGGGCTGCCATGCCATAACTCATGTGGGGTCTTTTGGCAGGACTTCGTTGGGGTGAGATTGCCGAGAAAAGCAGCCGTACGCGCACATTCGTCCCAGAGATAGGGCGGTAGTCCAGCTTGGAGTCGCATAGCTCTGCCCCGGCCCATAATAGTGCGGTGAACGCGTTCTACTTTGCCTATATGTGCTGATGTGTATGGGGCGGAGGTTTGGAATAAATACCCTTCCCCATCACACCATGCCTTGAAGTCCGAACTGGAGGCAATTTCACCTCCATCTAGGCGGAGCATACCTATACGGAGACCAGTTGAAGCTTCAATCTTTCGGGCCCAGGTTTGGAGAACAGGGAGTGCATCGGATTTTTCTCTTAAAGGGAAACACCAGACAAAAGATGAAAAGTCGTCAACTATGTGCATCAGGTACTTGTTGTGTGTCGCAGAGATAATAGCTTCGGGCCCGGTAAGGTCAATCCAAACAACACCCAACCTCCTGTCACAGCGAGAGCCTACGCGCGATTTTGGGACGGTGGAGACAACCTGTTTGCCCATGATGCAATGTTCACATTTATGTGGGCTCTGGGAAAGGTCGACGTCCATACCTGACGCGAGGTTCTTCCGAGACAGGTCCACAATGGATTGGAGGTTGGTGTGGCCTAGCCGTCTGTGCCAGGTCATAAGCGTAGGTCTAAATTGGATATTGTAGGAATGTTCGATCGAGAAGCTTTGCCAACATGTGAGCGCGAAGAGGTTCTTGTTGCGATTGACGAGTCTGGTCCCGGAAGCAATGTGTCCGCCAGAGCGATCGACCAGGGTGACACCATTTTCATCGAAGAGAAGTCGACAGGGGAGGTTGTCCACGAGGTCGCCGACAGACAGAAGCCTTACTGACGAGTTGGGTATATAGAGGACATTCTCAAGTGTGATTGACGAGCCTTTCGCAATGGTGAGACGAACTGAACCAATGCCCACAGCTGTAATAGAAGTGTTCCCAATGCCCTTGACCACTCTATCCCGAATGGGCGTGAGGGTTAGGAAGTCAGAGCGGATTGGCGATATGTGTGTCGTGCAGCCACTGTCGATCAGGAACGGACAGGCTTCATCCGAGACATGCTCGCATCGGGGGCAGTTGGGCATGGGTGTTACACTGATGCCACTCATGTCGAAAGGTCGCTGTGAGGTCGTCCAATCAACCGAGCATTTGAGTTCATTCTGTAGGTCGAGCCATGCGGTCGCTGCGTATTCCAGAACGTCAGCTGTTGACATTGCGTCTCTGACCAGATCGTCGATGGAGTCCGTCGCAAGGTTGCTCAGTTCAACGATAGATGCAGACGATGGTAGGGTGGCGGCTGGGGAGACAGGCGAAGGTT
Organism: Macrocybe gigantea; assembly: GCA_011319805.1. Taxonomy (NCBI): domain Eukaryota; kingdom Fungi; phylum Basidiomycota; class Agaricomycetes; order Agaricales; family Callistosporiaceae; genus Macrocybe; species Macrocybe gigantea. Next base: position 205,069 of record SJRY01000107.1, read on the forward strand.
GAGTTGCTCGTATGTGTTGTTCTCGGTATCAACTAAGTAAGCGCGGCTGTTCGCGTCATAATAGATTTGTTTGTTGGGTTTGGCGGGAACGATCGCGTTCCGACCATTGGCGTTCGCGACTCCTCGTTTGTCTTTCGTGACTTGGTCTTTAGGGTCTTTTGTGCTCTTGCCGTTCGCGGCTTTGAATGCTCTCCTAGCTTCTTCTATGGTGTGCCCGAACATACCGCCGCCCTTCCTGATGCAGAATGCCTGTGTATGCCCAAGAGGCTGTGTACAATTCTTGGTGTTTGTACATACGACTCGGGTGCGGTTGGTGGTCTGGGTAGGCGCCTGAGCGATCATAGCCTCCCCCTCGCGTCGCTGGACGTGTTGTTCGAGCTCCAATCGCTGTACAATTTTAGAAGAGGTGAAGGGGGTGTCGCGGCTTGATGTAGAGATGCCATTGACGACAGAGTCGTGAACTGAACGCATTTCTTCGCCAGAGAGTGCAAACAGCATCAAAATCACCAGAAAATCGTCGGCCGATGGGAGCCCATGTCCCATATGCGGCGATTGATGGTCTGTAACTTCTGCGTCGTCTGCGCGAAGGATGTGGAACATGTGTAGCGCACGGCGAAAGCCTCCTGTATGAGTCGCATTTGTACAACAGGACCCTGGCTGGTGTGGCGGTCGGAGAGCGTCATCCAAGCTTCCCGAGCGCTGGTGCATTCCTCAATGATCTTCTCTTCAGCATCGGCGCATTTGGACTGGATATATGCACGTACGAGGTTGTCGTTTCGTGTCCAGTTGCGATGCGCGCGAGGTTCAGATGTAAGAGGAGGGCAGGGTATCGTTCCCAGTGCATATTCATCGAGGCCGCTGCTGAGGATCAGGACCCGCAGCATGTGTTTCTTCCATTGTTCCCAGTTCCCTTCGTCGATGTCAAGCAAAGCGCGTGAGCCCCACGCGCCATCAGCGATCCGTCCAGGGGAGATGGAGGGATGTGTGGTGTCGCTTGTCAGGACACCAGAGGGTGTATCGCTTTCACTCTCCGGTGTTGGACACTCGAGGATGTGTCTAAGCCCCGGTTAAGAAAGCTATCAGCGGATAAGAAAACGCATCCACCGCAGTACAACCAACATTGTCCCTTCGATGGGGCGTCAAGGAGTTGAAAAAAAGTTTTTCTTGATCTCATAGTCAGAAAGCAGCATCGGTTATCATGGAGCGAGCCCACAGCACGGAATGGCGGAAGACCATCTTGTACAGTACATCTGCAGAAGGTGTGGTAGAAAAGAGTACACACCTAGTACGCACCTTGGTTCTTTCTTTTTTTTCTCCCTTCAGCTCAGAACACCCAACGGTCCATGGAGATAGTCACAAGGTCAGACGGTAGGTCAAATGACTCCCGTATTCGGATGATCCGCACTGGTGGGGCAGCAGCCGCGTTCATAAATCGATCTCTGAGTCATGGTCGAGCATTCCCGAGTCATTCCTGATTGGCGCGACCGTCTTTGTTGTCCCGAAGGATCTCGCTGAGGTAACCTACATTCTTTTATTTTGAGTTCGTCTTTCCCTATATACGCAGCATGTACGAACACTTGGAATAGATCTCTCTCTTGACTCACCTCCCCAGTGGGACTCATACAAAACTAAACGAAACCCACGCGGCGCACACATGGCACGCCAAAATGTCGTTCGAACATGCCGAATGTAACCAACTACGCACTAACTACCTGACCATCCCGTTTCTGAGAATGATCACATACCTCCCTTTCCGTTGGTGAGTACGAAATTCTCCCAAAAGGTCAATCAGGTCCTCCACTCCATGCAACAAATTTTTTCCCAACCCATAGGGTCAGAAAACGCAGTCTTAAGAAGTCTGACAGTATCGTTGTGGGTAGTTTTGCCTATGGTGTAAGAGTCTGATTGGGATTGTATCTTTTGAAGCTCTTCCGGCCGTATCGCCCAGAACAGCTCGAGGTCGTGCCAAATCTGATCATACTCGTCGCGAAGCTGAATGATATGAGCCTCAGTATAATTCCACCTACTCGCGGCAGGTCAACGGCGCAGTCCACATGAAGCCGCATCACACGCTTGCCATATATCAAAGCCCTTCGGAGGATGTCAGTTATACCGTCTTTTGTATTCCTGGACAGCCTCATTCAGCGTCTTGCTCGCCCGCGCCAGTTTGTGCCTCCAATGTTCCTCCGCCTGTTCGATCAGCTCAAATATCGGGTGGTGTGTGCTGTCCGGGTTGAGCTCCAGCAGGCCGTCGTCGTGATAGATATGGGAAACTGGGGCATTCATTGGATTAGATGTCGCCGCCATTGTCGTTGTCGTCAGTGGTTTCTCAGCGAGATCGAAAGTGGATCCAATGATTAGGTAGAGGAGCTTTCGGTAGTAAAGTAGATGCAGCAGGACGATGACACATGGCGGCAAGGCAAAGATCTTGACGAGCCTGCGCCCTGTAGGCATAGATAAGAAGGGGAGACGTGGTGATGCAAGTTGAGACTAGAAGCGAACAAGTAAATGGGCGCACGGGCGCCTGGCCATGGCAGTCTGTGCTCGTCATTTGCCAGCCGATTTAGATGCCACGCCTGACAACTGGGGGCCGTGACAATGATAGGTCTGCCTGCCTTCTGAAGCGAGATGTCGGCGCTGCTTCTGCCCATCACATGTACAGTCGAACCTCTCTTATTCCATACCCCTCCATCATACCTGGGGGCTATGGGTTTTGAGGGAGTATGGAGTACGAAGGAGTGATGAAAAGTAGGTCTTGAAATTTACAAGAAAATCAGAAAAAATCAGAAAAAAAAAGTCAAAATGATGTTTTGATACTATGGCAGGCTAGATCGAACGTTTTCTCGTCCGCTGGATTCAATAGCACCTTGATAACTATCCTATTACTTGCCTGAAGTGCTCCAGTTGCAATGAATTCTTGAAGAGCCCTCACGACCTCGCTTTCAGCATTTGTAATCGGATCTTCATGGTCAGGGCCAGTTTTGGCATTCAAGAGTGATGAGATCTCGACAGTGGGAATGGTAGGTATGGTAGAGTTGTGATAGAAAGAATGCCTGCTCTACGCCAACAATGCTGAATTGTGGTTACGTCTACTGCTCGCTAAGCAGCGTCAGCAAGCTGCATGTCTTGGAGCTGGTTAATATTTCATTCAGTTCCATAGGATATTCAGCCCTTTTTTTAGGACTTCTAGTGACTTCAGACCTATGGCTGGAGTGAGGTTCGAATGATTATTGAAGAGTTGAAAGGAATTAAATAATTTTTTTAGCATCAAAGGCAGATCAATACCAAATTATATTTATTACATGGTTAAAAATCTATGGGTTTTGCCGTCAAAATGCTATGGGTTATGGGGTACCACAGAGTTATGGGTTATGGTACAGGTTTTCCTGCATACCTACTTGGTAACTGAGAAATCCTATGGGGTATAAGAGAGTATGGGCTGATAGGGGTATGGGATAAGAGAGGTTCGACTGTATGTCACTGCGCTCGGCCACGGAGGTGAAGTGCTGGAGCGAGCGGCGCGTGTCAGATCGGAGAGATAGGTAAAGCTAACGTTAACGCAAGTCCATCAGCCAAGATTCGGGTCGTCGTTTAACCCAGATCGCTTTGAGTGTATTGCGCAAAGCACATCCGGCGTTGTCGCGGCGATTTGAGACGCAAGTCAACAGAGAGCTCTGCGGCTACACCGGGCTCTTCTCCTTGATCTTAGTGAAGTTCTAGCGCCAAGAACTTGGCTCAGATAAGCAAGCACCACAGCTACAAATAACGTGATCACATAACGCCAAATAAACCAGGGTTCATTATCGTGCAGCTGTCCATGGTCCATCGGCGGCGGCCAACGAGATACAAAGCGATCCAGAACCCGCCAAGCAACTATGTGGAGCCCTTCTCCAGCTAGGCGCTCCGCACATCACATTCGTTTGTAGCGCGGGCCACGCACCGCAGACGCTGCTGTTGCTGAGCCGGCGTGTCAAAGGGAGGTAACAGGTTGCCGTTGCACGCGGCAGGAACCAACAGTGAATGTGATGCTGTGGTGATGCGCTCGTTCGTCTTCTATTGATTTGAGTCAATGAAGCTCCAGAACATGGAAAGGCTAAGGTCGTTGGAATATTCCGATTCACTGTAGAAGGAGAGATTGGAGAGCACTTATTTCGCTGCCATGATGAGCCAGTTCGTGTAATGTGTCGCACGAGTCTCTATCAATGCCTCCCTCAACCGCTGCGGGACATGCACGGAGATCTGCACTTTACTTGATCGCATCCGGAGGATACCGATATGTTCTGGGATCGAATCGCAAATCAGCCGTGTTTGGTTCCAGGACTTGTTCGCTGGGAATGATTTCGCTATTGTTTTTTTTGATAAATGGGCAGATCGATAATAAACATGTACACGTTTAGACCATAACCACCACCATGTCTAGTCGCATCAGAGTCCATCCCATCGTTGAAAACTTCGTCATCGAAGCCAAAGAGCGAAACACCGTCGGTCAGGTCGTGGATGTGTATGCAAATGAATTGGAACGGGCCTTTCAACGGAATGTCCGGGGTTCGGTCAGGAGTGTCACACCCTACCTTCGAGCGGATGTGACGGCATGTGACGACAACACAGTCATCAACGACGTACTCCGTGGCAAAGAGGGTTTATTTCTGCTCAACGTTACAGAAGAACATCCGATGTATCATATTCGTTCAGACTTTGACCAGTTGGCAAAAGAATACTCTAATCTACAACAGAGAATGACCGACCTTCAGGCGACAGGTATGAAATTTTACTGGTATATTCCATCCGTGTTTGTAACAATATATCGCTTTGGCTTGAAAGTCACCGAGAAGAAGAAGAAGAAGAATAAGAAGAAGAAGAAAGGATCGAAGAATGTTGCAAAGGAAGCACCGGTCACGGAAGACACGGGCGCTGCATCCAGCGATGAGGGTAATCGTCATTTTTCAATGAAAGTGGGCAGTGCTGACCAGTTGTGTAGACGATATCGGTCATAGTGACACCCGTGCTGTGGCCAGTTCAATGGTATGTGTCGCCCTCCGTCGGGTTCCAGGAAGTCTAATGCGTTCTTTTCAGCCATCCAATGTAGATTTTCAAGCAGTGGTCGCGCAGCTTCGGCGGGAGATGCAAGTCACGCAGGAGAAGCTGGAGAAGGAGATACAATCCGGGCGTAATAAGCAGGAGAAGTTGGAGAAGGAGATACAAGCTGAGCGTGACGAGCGAAAGCGGGAAAGGCAGGTCGCGCAAGATAAGCAGGAGAAGCTGGAGCAACAGCTACAGACAGAACGAGCTGAGCGCGAGAAGGCGCAATCCGATCTTGCGAAAAAGGGTGAAATGCTGCAAAAGAGGTTGGTCGCCGAGAAGCGGGAGTTGCAGGCACAAGTCGACGACATGGCGGATCGCACAGGGAACCTCGAAGCCTGGTCTATCACTCAGGTATACACGTCTCTCTCTGTCTTTATTCCCATATCATACGGCTTAACTCGATGGCACAGGACATTTCTTATTTGGATCAAATTCGTCTCCGGTCGCTGCTTGACCAAGCCCAGGCAGGACTCGCCGTCATCTGCGTCTTCGGCACCTATGATGAAGATAGCATAACAGCACTATCCATGAAGTGGCGAGTGGCTCTCGATAGCGGTAACCAACATTCGGCCGTGTCCGATAATGACCGTTTGATCACTGCGCGGACCCTTTTAAATCCGTATCGACACCTTGCCTACGTTGAGACGCTGATCAACAACAACATTGCGATGCATCTTCTAGTGCAACGTTTCTCCTCGATCCGCACCAAAGGCAATAATGTGGCTCACCAAGTTGTGCCTACATCTTTGCTCAAGAAGGTTGTCGAGCGCTCTCTCAAGGGCAATGAGCAGACCGGAATGATGGTCGTCGTGGATTTCATTGATTCTCTTCGCAACAACAGTCACTGATGGCTAAGACTTTCAATGACATTCATGCTCTAGATTTGCACTCTACATGTTCATATATACCACTCCACTGTACAGTATTTGAGTTGTCCCCAATGCATCCCCAGTTTACGTGTCTCGACCTCTTGTTGCACTCGAGAAGTTTATTAGGAACAACGCGATCAGGACGCGCACATAACGCCAAATAAACCAAAGGTCAATATGGCTTCATCATCGCGCATTCCACACCGCTCATCCCGAGCTGCTCATGGTCCATTGACGACAACCAACGTGATGAAAGACGATCCAGATTCCGCAAAATTCGTCTACGAAGCTCTGCTCCAGCTAGGTGCTCCACGCATCACGTTTGAGGAGTTTCAGCGATTGTATCGCGGACCTCTGGCGGAGGCTCTGCTGTTTTTGAGCCGCCATGTCAGAGGAAGGCAAGAGGTTGCCGCTGCGCGTGGAAGAATCCAACGGTGAGCGTCGCGTCGTTGTCTTGATCTCTTCCTTTCCGTTGATCTCTTGTAAGGTGGCGCGAGACGCGCTGCAATACGCGCATAAAGAGATCGGACGATGTGACGCGTTCTCCGGTAGATAAGACGGAGGTTCTTCTTTCTGGTGCTAGGAAAACTGCAGAAGAGTGCAGGAAGCGGCTGGAGGATAAGCAGATCGAGTTGGATGGTACACGTGCGTCCTCTCCTGCATATCGTTGTTTGAGCCGTAATGATTTCATATGCGCTGTCAGAACGCGGACTGGATAATCTCAGAGTGCAGTTGCATGAGAGGAGGCGCACGGCGCTGCTGTTGGAGATTTTAGAAGAAAAGGAAAAGGTGCGCTTGGAGAGGCTAAACCGGTTGACAAAGATGCTGGGTGAATTGAAGTGAGAACGGGTTTTGGACGCTTTTGATGCTTTCTGATTGTCAGTCATCTAGACAAACGATCGCTGCTGTCGAAAAAGAGGTACATTCGCCCTCATTTCTATTATTTTATAGGCTGACTCTGAGACTGTCAGCCATTGAAACTGGATATCCTCGCTCTTCAAGAAAATGATCTACAATCAGGCCCATTGCAGCTGCCGCGCCTCCATCATACCCGCGATGCACTGGCGGCAAGTCCATTTCTCTGTTCCAACTTCCAACTTCCCTTCTTTCTGACCACGAAATAGTCCATGCATCTTTATCATGCACGCGTCGCGCGCACGATGGCAAGCAAGCAACTATCGCAACTATCGATCCCTGAAGCTCGGCAGAGGCTGCGCACCGTTCTAGGCAAGAATCAACCAGAGGCAGAGAAGATCATTAGCCGTGCGCGGACGCGGGCGAGGAGTATGATGCAGTTTCGGGAGGTACCTCTCCCAGAGCACATATCGAGCGCCGAGCTGGACGAGAAACAGGCGAAGATCGTGAGTCTGATCTGTGTTCGTTTCTTTGAGGCAACGGCGGTAACGGCGTCGTACAGGAAGACAAGGAGCGCGAACTGCAAAAGCTGATAGATACCTCTGTCGGGTTGGGGTATTTGTGCGAGTATCTCATCTCCTCCGTCAGTTCGCAGACAGCGTTTATGTCCGGTTCTTTGACCGACTCGTTTGCAGATGAACATGTTCAACGAGACTACGTCTGTCGTTTTGAGGAAATCGTTGGACGAAGAATCTTTGGCTGCGAAAGGCTATGTCGACCATCTTCGAGTTCTAATAGCCACACAGCCAAACTCGAACAACATCAAGTCGATGGAATTTAGCCGTCGGGTCCAGAATGTCTGCAAAATCAGAGGCCAGCTCGTACGTATAATCTCCACAAGGGCAAATTCCCTTATTGATTTTACAGATGACGGAGACACTGGTTGCAGAAATTGAGGCATTGATCCGGCGATGTGAGTTTACTATAGCGTCATAGAACATTCACTCATGCATGAGGTCAGCCCACCGCCGGAGGACGTTCTTGACTACAGCCAATCCCCGCAAGCTTCAAGCATGAAGCCAGAAGAAGATGAACAAATCGGTGCGTTGGATATCCGAGATTTGAGAAAGATTGTCGTGCTGACTAGTCAACAGCTGCATTCGATAAGAGGTGCTCGGATGTGGAAGAGCACGCTATCAGGCTGTTAAGTCGAAAAGTAGACAAGGCAGAAAAGGGCTACTCGCTTGTTGGGGATGTCAGGAAACTCTTACAGGAGACAAGGCGCCTAGCCGGCTAGCGCCGTGGGAGTCATGGAAATGCCATCGGGTGCGACAAGATGCCACAAAGAAATGGATTTGGCGAAGCATATCGGTTGCCCAGGAAATCGACAGCTTTCTCTCATGAGTGATAGGTGAACTGTCGTGAGTTTCTGGTTGATACATGGAAGACCAGAAGGATACTTCATTGCAGGACTTTCAACACTAGACATTACAGTGCACGTTAATTTTAGTCGCATTGAATTTGGGATGAGGCTCCTTCCCGACCGGTTTTTCACTAAGCCGCTGAGTAAAAGGTATGCAACATTAACGAAAAGCGAGGATGCAGCCGACGACATTTAAGCAATGCCGATACCTGAGGCTGTTGCTGGTGTGGAATCTGGGAGTGGGCGTGCTTGTCGAGTATGGCTCGGAACCTCGCTGAGGAGCTGGCTGCAGCGCCAAGGCGCTAGAAACATAAGTTCGGCAAGAAATCTGAAAAGACCGGAAGCAACAGCGCTTACTTGGTACTTGCTAGCAGCAAACTCCCTCAACTTGCACTGTGCCTGACTAATTCAATCTAAAATCTTCAAATGGGCGAGATATGCCTGAGCACCGACGACCAGACGCGTTGCTCGTGAACGTTGACACCGAGCTCAGAGCAAATCGTCCTAGCAAAGTCGATTGTAGCGAGCCGGGAGATTCGTTGATCTTCACATTGGCCCACTCGATGATGCCTAAATGGTTGTGGCTGCGATGCCCATGGCAGACCCAAGGGGAAGACGGAGGCTGGACGCTGTGACCCGATGCCCTGTTTCTGTTGCCCTCAACTTCCTAACGCTCCCGATAAAGCCTTGAGTGCGTCGTCCTTCATTTTATCTGATGATTCGTGTTTTTGCTGTTATTGACTGCTTGCATCCAACGCTGAGGGCATCTGAACAAAAGGCCGCGTCAACATGAGCCTTCTGCAGCTCTCCTTCCACCTCGATCCCAGTCCTCCGAAGCCGTACAAAACCCAAGCTCTTCCTTTTATGAACTTGGATGGGTGGGCTGAGGTTGCTGCTGGTGGTTGCTCCCGACGGACTATCGAGTGGAGAAAAGGTAGTAGAGTTGTGTTCGCGGAGCTCAAATGAGAAAATAAGCTCAAGCTCGACATCGCCAGAGGATGGATGCTGTAGGCTTCTGAGGCACGGATCGATGCCCTCCGGCTCACAATGTTTGTCAAGATATGCGAGGTCGTAGATGATGACCTTATGCTGCTAATTGTGACAACGCATGACATTCCTACAAACCAGGCTTTCTTATTAGTTTTTCCTTTCGTCAATGACACTGACAATAACCATTTTTTCATGTTGGACCTATCTCCGCGACAATGATTACGTACCCACCATCGAAAGCGCCGCAGAGCCTAACCTCCATCCTACAGTCTTTCCACGGCGAGTACACTAGACAGCAGGCTCAGGGATGACCTTGTTCCGTTGAATAAATCCCTCATCAATTCTTCATAATCTCCATTGCGATTTGCGCGAACCTGAGAAGCGCTTAGCTATAGAACGGGGAAAGGATAATTACCATACGAAATTGAGGAATGCATTGTAACCGTCCTTGAAATTTGAGGGTATACGGAGGGGAAGGAGTCGGCTTTTCAACAATAGTATTGACGCCAAGATTCGGGACAGCCGACCCTTACCGTCCTTTGTGAAATAAGTGAGAGAACATTATGAATCGAAAGCAACCTACTTCAAATGGGTGAACAGTGACAAAAACATGGTTGATCCACGAGGCGGAGGCAAACGGGTCAACGTCAGTTCGTTGAATTAGACTCTGACACTCGGTTACGCTCCGTTCACTAATTGCTAGCTTGGTCACTCACATTGAAACGTCGGCAGAATGTGTCTAGCTCGGTATCAACTTGATCATAAGGACAAAATTGAATCTTGATGTTTTTTCCCCGGGACACTGCCGTTATGTTTACGCGGGACGTCTGTCGTGTTACACCAATGTTGATATAATTGAGTCTGGATCCTTGAGACATCTGAATGTGCAAGACGCGGCTTGTCTGCATAAGGACCTTGTGCAGGCGACATATAGTTTCAGTGATGAGTTTTGGAGGATGAGCATTGACGAGAATGACGAATATTCTCTGACCTTATGCGTATCTCGAAGAAAAAAATGGATAATACATCGGCGCAAGTCTGTACTTCACTACCAGTGGCGCAATGTGAACTATCAAATCGGGTGAAAAACGACAAACTGACGGATTCGTTGAATTTGACGGTGCCTTCCACATCATTGGATTCCAGACAATTCAAATTGAGAAACTTCTCCATGATAATGACGTTCGGGTCTCCCATGCGAGTCCATTCCTCACGAAGCCCTTCGAGCCGAACACGCCGGAGGCTGCAATATGGAAATGGATCCGACCCCGCCGTCGCACGCCAGCGTTGACTTGGAGTGAAACCGAGGTCACCGTACTTGTAGCTATTCACTGTAGCATTGCTCGTCAGTCACAAGCGGATGCGCACGATGGTGTCAAAATAACTGGCGTTGCATTTCAACTTCAGAATTAACGGATGATCGAGCGGTAGCGACCCATTGGCCAAATTCCTCATCCTGCAAGATCGCCTGCAACTAAAAGAACGCCAGGGTGAAAAATGAATCGACTTCAAATATTCAAACAAAAGGACCTCTTCGTACAGCATCAGAGCGGTCACTTTGCTGTTCAGAACCGGTCGCATATCAGCCACGCGTAATAACAAGTATGGGATTCGATGCGTTTCCAAAAGGTCCTCCCACAACCTTGCAGATGTGGAGCATGCGAGCCCGTCCGAGACGGAAACTTTGAGGGATCTCTCTAGATCGGACGAGATGCTGGGTCCCAGGATCTCAACAGGAAGATCCTGCAAGGAGTTGTGAGATGATGCTGTTCAAAGAGGTGCCCATATATTCGTGCCGTCACTGATGCTTGCCAAAGTCGAGGACGGTCAGAGCTGGTGATGGAAAATAATTGGCAACCTGTGGCTGTGTTGGAGGTACGCTGTCTAAAATAACACCACCACAAAGTGATGAAGGTCAACGAAAACACAGTGCTTGTCGGCGAAAAAGTCTTCCTTGTCCCGTATCGCGCCAAACACGTTCTCGTACGTGAGTCAATCCGTTTTCAAACGATGCAATAGTAGACCGACGACACGGATTGATGCCTTCCATTAGAAATACCATGAATGGATGTCCAGCGAAGAGCTGCGAACGCTCACGGCCAGCGAGCCGCTCACTCTTGAACAGGAATACGAAATGCAACGTACGGATTTGACACTTTTCGAGCCTTGTGGATAAGTTCCATTGATCCTCATTCTCCAGAGAAATGGTTGTTGGACGACGATAAACTGACATTTATCATCCTCGCTCGACAACCTGAAACTGGCTATCAGACTTCCTCACATTCTGTACTCCAGCCAGGAGAATCTGTCTCCCCTGATGATCCCCGGGTGACTTGCATGCCCATGATCGGCGACGTGAACATTTTTCTCAAGGGTGTCCGTCCTTCCTCGTCCGACACCCCGACAGATCGCATGGAACCCAGAAACGCCAAGGAGAATATCAAACTTAACGAAAGAGTGCACGCAGGAGAAGAAACAGAAGGACAGGAAGAGGATCTTTTTGAGGCAGAGGTTGAGATTATGATCGCAGGTGAGAGCATGGAACGGACATTCAAGCCAACAGCATCTCGTGACCGCTTTCGATAGAGCCAGACTACCGTCGCCGAGGCCTCGCATACGAGACGCTGCAGTTACTTTTCCGATTTGCCACTGGTGCCGACCCCTCGTTCTTTGGTCCGCCAGTCGATGCAGTCGCTCAATACCCGCTCGACCCCTCTTCAGAACCCACCCCAAGACTGAGCAGACGGATCTGGCTGGACCACACCCCGTATCGCCGCTTTGGATCCCGCCGATGTCGCTTGTCACACGCATATTTGCCACGAACGAGGCCAGTATACGGCTTTTTGAAAAACTGGGGTTCGCAATCACGAAGCATGTGGAAGTATTTGGGGAGGTTGAAATGCGGTGGATTGGAGCTTCACGCAACAGTGAAGGTTACGGTTTCCCAAGGAAATGACTGTAAATTTTGTATACCAGAGCGAAATGTCAAGTGGAGTATAAACGGTATGTTCATCGTTGAGCCCCTTGCTTTGTTCCCTTTCAATTGTGAGCCCTCACTATGGCTATAGTTCCGTGGTACAAAAGATATACCACCTTTCTCCCAATCGTTTGAGTAAGATTGATGAGAGGGCAAACGGATTTCTCCGTTTGAGAGAAGATTGAACACGTCAACGCGGCGAGCCGATCATCAATATTTCAATCATCATTTTGAAATCGTGAGTGTATTATTCTGCTTCAATCTGTACTTGAGAACTGAGTAGGCTGTATAAATTGGCATCGAAGCTCGTCTATACCAGTCAAACGTTGATCCCGTACATGCACTAACCATTGCCAACAACCGCAACCTCTCTGAAATATCAGCACTTATGGTCCTAGCGTTCCACTTTCCTTTTCTAAGTTTCCGCCCCGACGCGTGCCTTGATGCAAACTATCAAATATCCGCTGTTCTGTCGTCGACAGTAGCCGGTTTCCTCGGGAAGAGGAGGATGTCATTTGGCGACAGGCAAGCAACTTCACAATGACAGACCCCAAACGGTGCGGCATGACATCTAATTATGGACAGTGGATTGCTTTATCAGGGAACTGAGCGGCCCCCATGCCGGAGTCCTTTATTTCGCAAACTCCGCGAGGACGCATATATAAACGCCAGAGCCCATTCCCGTTTCCACCGCCCACTTTTTTCTGCGCTATGCGTCTCGCTCTTACACTCCTTTTCTCTCTCCTCTCCTCGTGCTTCCTCCCCGCCGCCGCTTTCCATCATCCTAGGAAAAATCACAAGGCGTCTCCGGCGACTTCCAGCGTCATCGCGGCCCGCCAGTACCAGGCCCGGCGTGATCTGCTTGATTTGTGTTTATATGCGGACGCATCCGTCTTTGGTTCCCTCCTCGGTCTATTGAATCCCCTCCTCGCCAATCTGCACCTTTGCCTGTGCATCAAGGTACGCACAACGAGCGTTGCCATGAGTGAAAGGTCAGCATTTGACCTCTGACAGGATCTGAACATCTTCCTTGATACCGATGTGAATGCTGGACTCCTGCTTGACCTTTTCGGAAGCAAGTCAGCTCTTAAGGCGGCCCTGGAGCTCCTGGTAAGCATTTGCGTATATCGACGACTCTCTCACACTCAGCGGTTCCCACTAGATTAACACTTCTCCTCATTCACAAGAGTGCAGATTCCCGCCACATTCCCATAAGGTCTGTCGCGCAAATGACCCGTGTCACTGGGAATGCGATCCTGGGTATGTGAGACAAGGCGACAAGTGTGTATGCCGTCCACCGAGGAGAGAATGCAATGGTCGATGCGACAACTTTCCACATGTGAGTTCCTCGTCATACTCCGAACGCACAAACTTGAAAATTTTTATAGGGCTGCCCATCCGCCTCTCCGTCACTGGCTCGCAGGCATGACAAGTACACGCTTCCCGCTGCTGCAACGACTCTCAATCAGGCTCAAGAATACTGTGCTGGACATACCGTTTGCGGAGTTGTCGGTCAAGAAAATACCACCCAGTTCGAATGCGTTGACACTGCTACCTCACGCAATAGCTGTGCGTCCTTCTACGCATATATATGCGCATGTTTGAACTAATTGACGGTGTTCAGGTGGAGGTTGCCTTATTCCTCACCCATTTTACGACCCCACGAATAGTCGAAGTTCCGGAATTAATTGTGAGCATCTACCTGGGGTACTCCAGGCAAGCTGCTCGAATTCTCGCTGTATCGTGAGTTGCGAGAGCGGCTGGGTGCGAAGTGACGATGGCTCCAGCTGCATAGAAAATTCATCATCTTCCTCTGTTTCGGCGTCTGCAGTGGAACCATTACCTGGCTCCAGAATGAAGAAGGTGAAGCGCGCTGTGTTCAAGTTCTCACAGGCTATGAAGAAGCAGGACATCGCGTCGATCGAAACCCCAACGTCTATTGATGCTGAGACCCAGAGCAAGATCCAAACAGTCGTCGATCTCGTCATCGACCTCAAGGCTTCCTCTGATTGCCTTCCTCCTCCAGCTGACGGGCATCATCTTTCTTCGCCGCCTCACGGACATTCATCGCATCCCGTCGACCAGGACCTCATCACCCTCATCGTTCAAGCGGTGGCCGATTTGCTTCACTCCTCTTCAAGTTCAGCTCTAACAAGCAACATCTTAGCATTAGTGGACACCACTACTCTCGTCAAGACCACGTTGGCTAATTGTGGTTGCATTGATGACTTAGGCCTAGGTAACCTCATTGACAATTTGGACACCACTTTGGACGCTATCATCTCGTTGCGTGATTGGTACGGAAGTCATACGCACGCTCCTTCAAACGGTAGCCCAAGTTCTCAATCGAATACCGGGCTCTTGGGGAATCTGGATCTTGCTGGTTTGCTGGAAGGACTGGGATTGGCCACCAACGGCACCTCCAACCTCTTGAACCTTGATTCACTACAGACCGACATCGCTGGTTTGGTGAACCTCATCGTGAAACTTAACATCGACCTGGATCGTAGGCATCCGTTAAGCATATCGTCATCTCATGCCTCTTCGACTCGCCCGCCAACTCACCCGGTTTCGGTCGGAGACATCGTTGAAAGTCTCGTAACGACAACACTCGATCTCTTGCATTCGACGACGGTGCTGGATTTGGAGTCGAATATCACCAATATCCTAGATATCAGTACGACGCTCAACACGACCCTATCATCTTGCGGCGAATGCGGGGACTTGCATGTTCGCGACCTCTTGGCAGACGTCGATGACATCATCGCCGCATCCCTCAATCTGTTATCCTTATGTCAACAGGTCCCACCCTCACCCGCCAATGGCCATGACGTTGGCTCGAAGAATCCTATCATCATCAATGCGGAGCAACTCCTTGGCGCATTAGGCTTGAACGATACGCTCAAGCTGAATGGTGTCGTTGAGGGGCTGGGCAGTGGGCTCAGCGATCCTGTCAACGGTTTGCTAAACCTTCTAGGTCTCGGTGGAGCCAGACGTTGAATATCCTTCGTTCTTTCAACAACTTCTCTCATTGTGATGCCTTTTCGTTCTCTCATCAGTTGTTCACTCGTACTATCGCACTGTCTTTCCTTTTGTTGGCTCTACTTCGGTCCTTGATGTTTTCTCCATCCAACTCTGTTGCACTTCTTGTCATCCTATCGCGTTAAGCCTTCGTAGAGAGTTGCAGACAGAATAAAACATGAACAGAACTTTTCATTCATTTCAACTACATATTCTGCGATTTCAAGGGTTGTTATGGTTTCCGGCAAATGGTACGAGGTCCAATATCGGCATATGATCGCTATTCTATGACGAAACGGACAACAGAAAATCTAGGTGACAAATATAATAAATACAGAGTGGTTTATGATGTATCATGAGGCGGCGGTTCGCTGGGCGACGTAGAGACGTTGTGCTGGAGGCATTTTGTGTTCAGCTGGTATTTCTACGCCTCCAGCCAAAACGGCGACACGCATCATGGAGAGAAGCTAGAACCGAATGCGAACATCTCAGCAAGAACAAGAGGCATGACGAGACATGGCATACGTTGTGTGCGGCACTGGAATGCGCATAGGTCCCTCCAAAGAACGGGGCTGTCATGTCCTTGCCAGAGCTGTTGATCAGGAACGCCCTGCCACCCGGGTGCTGATCGACGAAAGAAGACACGTCGTGTATGAACCCCGCGACGAGGATCAGCACGCGCTCCTTCGCGTCTCGTTGGACTGCATGTTATTTTAGGTTGTTGCGATGTGGGAAAAAAAGAGGGTCCCGAAAGAGGAAAAAGAGAAAAAGGGAGGAAAAAAAAAAACAAATCACGAGTCAGTTCTCAGGTATGTCTATTTGCGGTTTTGTCAAAAAATGGACGTGGAATTTTCCCGCGCGGCTCAGCGTGAGGGATGAGAAGAGGGAAGGGGAAAGAAAAAAAAAACCTAATCATGCACGCACAGGTTTCCCAGTCTACGACGGGTAGCCGATCGGAGGGCGTGGGCCAGGAGAGCGAGTCTTGAACCTGGCGCAGAGCCTTGAGCTGCATCGTGAGCGCGCCCTTGTGGATCTCGTTGGAAGGAAAGACGCGGAGGTGTGACGCGAGGCCGACGAAGCTACACAGCGCGATGAACCACTTTGTGGGGTCCCACTGGTACCAGAGGAACGCGTTCCGGTAGTCCATCGGAAACTGATGATGGAAGTTGTGATAGCCTTCGCCCATGGTCAGAATCGCGGACAGAAAGTGGTCACGGGGCGTGAGAGCGTCGTCATATGGCGTTGAGCCGAGGTAATGCGCGATGGAGTTGATGCAGAACGTGCTCTGGAAAAGAAGAAACGAAAGAACCGATTGTCAGATGCCGTCTTTTTTTTTTTTTTCCTTTTTGGAAATTAAGTTGGGGATAGAATTGGAAAGGGGAAAAAGTTCGGAAGGATGGTGGATTGAATTGCGTCTGACGAGTGAGCACATACATGATGGGCGACGGTGAGCCGCAGCGCGCCGGCGAAACAGAAACCGCCTATCCAATCTCCCCAAATGCAGCCCGGGACAACGGTAGGGATGACGTATCCAAACAAGGGGGCGAGATAAAAGTACCACCGATGCTGCCACCGAATCAGACGGTCGTTCCCGAGGTCGGAGACGTCCGCCTTTCCAGACCGGAGTTCTGACTTGAATATCATCCAGCCGACGTGCGTCCAAAAGAGGCCGCGGTTCGCGTCGTACGGATCAAGGTCGGTGTCCGTGTGCCGGTGATGGGACCGATGGGATCGCGCCCACCAGTAGCACGAGCCTTGCACGGCGCTGGTGCCGCCGCAGAGGAGAAACAGTTGCAGAGGGAGCGCTGCGTTGTACGACGGTGGGACCACAGCCTGTGATAGCCTAGGTTATGGTTTAGGTTAAGAAGCCGACAGCCGATTTCACCGCAGAGAAAACCTTGGCATACCGGCCGTTATGCCTGAAACGCCTCGACGGGTGCGGTGAGCTCTTTGTTCTGGAGAAGGGCACGAGAGCACGGACGGAGCTGATGGCTGAACTGACCTATCATCGAAAAGAAGTAGTAGAACGCTGAGAAGACGACCGTCTTGTGCACATGGGGCGCATGCAAAAGACCGTAGAAGGCGATCGCGGGGGTTATCGTGAGTATGAAGAGGTTAAACCATCGAATGCCGGTGATAGTGGGCATGTTTTTCGCGGTGGAGTGGGAGCTCATTGATGACGGTGTTCGCTTCTATACGTTTCGATCGTTGTATCCCTGCTGAAAAGGAGAGGGGTGCAGGTCGTCAGGCTCGGGGCACAGAGTGCAAGGGGGGGCTTGTGATAAGTGAGGAGAGAGACGAACTTTAAAAGTCTGTCTGGAGCAAAATTCTCTTGGTGATCGCTGTGGCATTTTCTTTCTCTTTTAGAGATTTATGCCATCTTCGCGCAGGCTCAATATGGCAGATGATATCCGCTGTTCTTGATCCAATTAACATAACGAGTCGTAAAGCTCCTGCAGAGTCGCTTGTAGACCGGGAGATGTCGGCAAACACCGCCTACCTCTGCCTGGGTGGTGTGAATCTGCCACATGTTGATGCAGAGATGATCCTGGTCTCGATGAGAGCAGCGTCCTGTTGATTACAACTCCCCAACTGACCCCGAGCTGACCTCATGGGACGCCGCATCGGGAAAAACGGCCGGAGGAAGCAAGAGAGAGCAATTGATTTACCGTTCCCGAATGGAGCGCATGCTTCCCTCCCCGTTCTTTTTCCTTTTTTCCTTTTCTTCTCTTGGGAAATGGCTGGACCTGCTTCGAATTTAGAGTGTGTGAAACCTGGTCGGTGAAAAGGCACAAATGGGTTTTTGAGCCATGCACACCGTCTGTCTGATTATTTCTCGTTTTCTTTTTTTTTTTTTTTTCCCTCGTCACGCCTGCCCTTGGTCCTTGTTTTACATCTCTGCCAGATTGATGCCATGTTTTACATCTCTCTGCGCACATGGTGCTTGACCGCGATTGCTGAAAGACGAGTGAACGAGCCACGGTGAGAAACGTGGGCTGCACCATCTGATGGCGGTCCACGATTTAAGCGCATCACATTCATTCGCTCAGGGATTAACGTGGTACATCCTCATTCCCGCCGCAGATACAGATACAGATGCCTTGCACGAATGCAAACGTTGGCATTTGGCCTCGTCGTCTCCTCCCGTCCAGTGCCCGATAATTTCCGCCCTTTGAGCGCCGTTCGCGTTTACAGCAGGCTGGATCAGAACTTGGAGCGGCCTGTCCCACGACGTTCCACGAAAACTGTTCTATATTCGACACCAGCTTGTCTCTCACGGCCGCACATGGACCCGAGGAAAATCGCAGACGAGGATGCCACCAGCAGCAGCAGCACGCTGAACCATTCGTCGCCTTCCGCTCTCAGAGCCATGGCCATCCTGTCCATCATCGTTGCTGTCCTCGCTTACGGAACGACCGTCATCTTCGCAGACGGCAAGACCGATCATGACAGCGCACCACCGTCCGCGCTCCCACCTCAATCAGTCGTAAGCATCGCCTCTTCATCGCACAAGTCATTTTCAAAACGAAATGAAACGAATCTCGTAACCCGCACCCTCCACCCATCTCTCGACTTCGCATCATCGCCGATGGCGCTTCGATCGCGTGCGACGGACAGTTTGTAGATCCTCGGTCTTTCAACGTCCTAGGCGCCAACGCGACCTTTCGCCAATCGTCGTTTGACACGTTCTTCAACCCCACTTTGACCGCGCCTCCGTTCTTCCAGATCTTTGACAAGGCGTTCCTGTCCGTGCTCGGCCCCAGGCCCGCCATCCGCGAGGTCGCCTCCAACGCAACGTTCGCGTTCGCACACGAGGCGCCTGTATACATCCCCGACACGAACGAAATCTTCTTCGCCAGCAACGACGGCGGCCCGCTCGGCATGAGCGATCTGGAGCACAATAACGTGATTGGGAAGATCAGCCTGTCAGACGTCGATCGCGCCGTGGCTGCCGATCCCAACGCTACCGTCATCAGCGTTCCTGTGACCGAGGTCGGTCTTTATTTCCGCGCGTGCGAGCTACTGCAAAGGCAAAGATACGAATCTGAACTGTCTTTAATCGAAACAGCTCGACCTTCCGGACACGGTTCAGATGACAAACGGGGGCACAGGACCTTACAAATCCTCTTTGCTCCTCATCACCTCCGGCCGCGGACCGCGCCCACCGTCGATCGTCCTCGTCGACCCCAGATCGCCCCACAACGCGACGGTGCTGCTGGACAACTACTTTGGCCGCCAGTTCAACTCGCTCAACGACCTCAAGGTCCACCCGAGCGGCAAGATCTTCTTCACGGACGTGGTGTGCGTGTTTTCTTGAAAAAAAACCTGTTTTTTTTTGTTCTTCCTGATATTTAATGCATACGATGCTTATCCGTCACCGTCGCCTGGGCACACGCACGTCACATAATCGCTTGGCAACCTCGTCCTTGACTCACGACGTTTACGCCGGTCTCCGCAACGTCCATCGACGGCCAACCGCGTAATCTCACAACCTCACAATCCCGCCATCTCACCAGCTATGGCTTCCTGAACCGCTTCCGCCCGAACCCGCTCCTGCCGAACCAAGCGTACCGCTTCGATCCAGAAAAGGGCACGGTCAAGGTCGTCGCGACCGATTTTGACAAGTGCAATGGCATCGCGTTCACCGCTGACGGAAGGACCGCGTACATGTACGTGTGATCCCCCCCTGTCTTTCTCTTTCTTCTCCTTTCTTTCCTGTTACGGAACGTAGCAAGACGTCGCTCTGGCGACGTCTTGATCTTGACATGGGAACGCTGCCTGGCACAATTAACGAAACCCGATCGAGCTGACAGACAACCCCAACCTGACAGCGCAGACACAGGTGCCACAGGAGGGTTCCTCGGAAACAACCAAACAGAACCAGCAACAATGTGCGTATCCTCCCTTCGCTCGACCGCACCAACATCTAACCTATGCTCACTGTTCAATTGACACAGCTACGCGTTTGACGTCGACCCGCGCACGCACGTCTTTCTGAACCGGCGCGTGTTCGCATACGCGGACGCGGGCGTGCCGGACGGGATCCAGGTCGACAGCGACGGGAACGTGTACTCGGGCTGCGGAGACGGCGTCCAGGTCTGTGTTCACCGATTCCTCTGCGCTCTTTTTCTTTTTCTTTTCGCCGGATGCTGACACGAGTCTTTTTTCACGATTCACACAGGTGTGGAACTCGGAGGGCACGCTCATCGGCAAGTTCTTCCTCGGCACGACGTCCGCCAACATGGCCTTTGCTGGAGACGGGCGGCTCGTGATACTGGCAGAGACAAAGATCTTTGTTGCGGACATTGCAGCAAAAGGCGTGCTTCCTGTCATAAACTGAAACAACAGACGGACAGGTCCAAGGTCGTAGCCAGCTAAAGCTAAATACCGATGCGTTTGCCATATCGCCAATTCGTTTTATTCGTATTCTGGCTACATTGCGTTTGTCCTCATCACATTATTAATGAGGGAAAAAAAGTTTTGAATTCGTGCGCGAGAATCAAGAAAAAAAAATGCAGGAAAGAGAAATCGGATTAACAGATTACAAAAAGCAGTCGAGCGAGAGTGCATTAAAGGAGGCAATCCATTCAATGCGACGTGACATGCAGTCTCTGGCATCTAGAGCTTAGGGGCTCCCTTGGCCCTAGCGGCCATCTGCGGAATCAAAAGTCAGATATTGGCCCGATTCCAAAATCACGTCTCGCAACATACCAGGTTAAGAGCAGAGCCGGCCTTGAACCATTCAATCTGGCCTTCGTTGAAAGAGTGGGCAAGAGGAATTTCCTTCGAGGCACCATGCGTCAGCGGAAACGCGCAACAAGACAAAGCCAAAGCAATACCTCTTTGCTGCCGTCCTCATGCTTCAAAACCAGAGTCAAATTCTTGCCAGGCGCAAAGCTCTCGAGTCCGAGGATGTCAACCTTGTCAGAGGGCTTGACCTTGTCGTAATCCTCAGGGTTGACGAACGTCAGGGCAAGCATACCCTGCTTCTTCAAGTTGGTCTCATGGATACGGGCGAACGAGCGGACTATGATGGCCAAGCCTCCGAGGTAGCGCGGCTCGAGGGCGGCGTGCTCACGCGAGGAACCTTCACCGTAGTTGTGGTCGCCGATAACGACCCATTTGATGCCGCGGTCGCGGTAGAACTTGGCAGTCTCGGGAACCGGTCCCCATTCACCGGAAATCTGGTTCTTGATTTTGTTAGCCTCGCCGTTCTCAGCATTGATAGCGCCAATGAGGCAGTTTTCTGTTGGATTGAAATGTGAGAAAGGGTCAGCGAAGAAAGAAAATCATGTCCACTGACGGGAGATGTTTTCCAAATGTCCACGGTACTTCAGCCAGGGACCGCCAGCGCTGATGTGATCCGTCGCTACATTAGTCCGTTAGCGCCTTGCATATACAACATGACAATTAGACACATACTGCATTTGCCCTTGACCTTGATGAGGATAGGAAGGTTCTCCGGAGTCTTTCCGTTCCAAGCCGGGAAAGGCTGCAAGAGTTGAAGACGTTGGCTGTTCGGGCTAACGGCGACTTGAACGACGGCACGGTCTGCGGGAGGAGGTTGGAAAGTGTTCTGACCGGGATCGTAACCGCGAGGAGGAAGCTCGTTTCCTGAGGGTTCGGAGAACTTGAATGGTTTGCCATCAGTACCAACCAGTTCGTCAGTCAGCGGGTTGAAGGTGAGTCTTCCACCAAACGCCATAGCAGTAACGAGATCGGGAGAGGCGACGAAAGCGTGCGTAGCGGGATTAGCATCGTTGCGACCAGTGAAGTTACGGTTGTAGGATGTGACGACTGCTCAATGTCAGTATATATGCGTCATGAACCTCAGTGATAGGAACACACTCGAGTTGGGTTCACCCATCTTGACATCCTTCCTGTCCCATTGACCAATGCAAGGACCGCAGGCGTTAGCCAAGACGACACCGCCAACTTCCTCAAACGCCGCAATTTGACCGTCACGCTCGATGGTAGCACGAACCTGTTCGGATCCGGGAGTGACCGTGAACTTGCTCTTGGCATGGAGACCATGAGAGGAAGCTTCCTTGGCGATGGAGGCAGCGCGGGACATGTCCTCATAGGAAGAATTTGTGCAGGAACCGATGAGAGCGACCTTCAATTCTTCAGGCCAGCCGTTCTTCTTTGCCTCAGCAGCAAACTTCGAGATCGGGGTTGCGAGATCAGGAGTGAAAGGACCGTTGATGTGGGGCTCGAGTTCCGAGAGGTTCTA
The DNA here is from genome assembly GCA_011319805.1 of Macrocybe gigantea. Lineage (NCBI taxonomy): Eukaryota > Fungi > Basidiomycota > Agaricomycetes > Agaricales > Callistosporiaceae > Macrocybe > Macrocybe gigantea. The sequence continues at coordinate 227,520 of SJRY01000107.1, forward strand.
TAATGAAAGTCAGTCTCGCTCAAGATGGTCGGACGGGAAAGCTCGACGGACAATTTCGACGTTCTGATCATATTCGCAACCTTCGTCGGCCTTCAAGTTGTGAGCAAACCGTTGAGCGTAAGCAGCGATGTCGTGGCGTCTGGTGGCATTGAGGTAGTCAACCATCCTGTGGTTGAAGGGGAAAAGCGATGTCGTAGCACCAATTTCGGCACCCATGTTGCAAATCGTGGCCATGCCCGTGCAGGACAGGGACTCGACACCAGGACCTCTATACTCGACTATAGCACCAGTACCACCTTTGACCGTTAGAATGCCCGCGACCTTGAGGATAACGTCTAAAAAGGCGTAAACATCCGACAGTTACGCAGCAGTTTACAACTTACCCTTGGGAGACGTCCAACCGCTGATCTTGCCGTGAGATTGACGCCAATGACCTTGGGGCACTTGAGTTCCCAAGGAAGGCCAGCCATAACGTCGACAGCGTCAGCACCACCGACACCGCAAGCAATCATACCAAGACCACCGGCATTGGGGTGTGCGAATCAGTACCGATCATGAGACCGCCGGGGAAGGCATAGTTTTCGAGGATGATCTGGTGGATGATACCAGAGCCAGGTCTCCAGAAACCAAGACCGTACTAAAAGAGTGAAACGCATCAGAATTCCGCGGGCTTAGTGCGGAAATACGTCATCATACTTTGGCTGTGGCCGTCGCCAAAAAGTCGTAAACTTCCTTGTTGATTTCAATAGCCCGAGCCAAGTCCTTAACGCCCCCAACCTGAGCCTCGATGAGATGGTCGCAGTGAACGGTCGTGGGCACAGCAGCAGTGTCCATGCCTGCCGACATGAATTGGAGGATTGCCATCTTGAAGCATTACGTCAGTCATGCTAACTAGCCACTTCTCGGCCTGAAGTGTGACACACCTGCGCGGTAGCATCCTGGCACGCTACACGCTGCAGAAACGGCAAGGTCACTTAGCTAAAAACTCAAAACGAGAGCAAAACGGGAAAAGAGCGCACGTCAGGCCTGAGACGGAGATAGCTAACGCCTCTCTCAATGTCCTGACCGAGAGCATCGTCGAGGTGTCCGTAAAGGATCTTCTCAGACAGGGTCAATGGCCGCTTAAGCCTAGCAGAAAAGCTGAATAACGAAGAGCGTAATCTGATGTACACGGAGCCGCAGACCTGTCCCGGACCACGGCGAGGTTATCTTCAATGCGTTGGTAGTTGATGTACGAGTCCTTTTCGAGCAAGGACATGGGCACTTTTGTGTCACCAATGCGGGGGGCAACGGTGGCCATGCCTGCGGCCGCCCGCTGCAGAGCCCGCATGGTGTTAGCGGATCTGCTGGTGAGCTTGAGCATCGTCAAGGACGACGGCTACGAGCTACTAGCTTGGGGGATGATGATGTTCAAGGTTCAAGATACGAAATGGAGCATTTCGGACGGCCGAAATCAAACAAATTTATGCAATCCTTGCACGTGAATCTGTTCAGCCGGATCTTTCTCGTTTAGCCAATCAGAACACGCGATTTATGCCGCCTAACTGCTTATATAATGCATCCCCACTTGCGGCAGTCAGCGGCTCATCGTCTCTCCGCACCTTGCCGGTCGTGCCAATCCTGCTCGTCGTCCGCGTCGTGCTCTCCCTTTCCGGCGTCCCCCGCAGCGCGTTTAAAGTGCAAAGGACTGACGATAACCAGGAGAACTGCATGTTATCAACCTCCGCATAACTGGCCGATCGCACCGCACTCTGAGCACTGTGATGTTTTTTACGGTTTCTTGTCGCACCCGAGGTACCCCCCCTGCAGGTACCCCATATATCCTGGCCTCTGACAGCTCTGATTTACGCGGCGCTAGCCGGCTAGGCGCTGTGTCTCCTGTAAGAGTTTCCTGACATCTTCAACAAGCGAGTAACCCTTTTCTGCCTTGTCCACTTTTCGACTCAACAGCCTGATAGCGCGCTCTTCCACATCCGAGCACCTCTTATCGAACGCAGCTGTTGACTAGTCAGCACGACAATCTTTCTCAAATCTCGGATATCCAACGCACCGATTTGTTCATCTTCTTCTGGCTTCATGCTTGAAGCTTGCGGGGGATTGGCTGTAGTCAAGAACGTCCTCCGGCGGTGGGCTGACCTCATGCATGAGTAAATGTTCTATGACGCTATAGTAAACTCACATCGCCGGATCAATGCCTCAATTTCTGCAACCAGTGTCTCCGTCATCTGTAAAATCAATAAGGGAATTTGCCCTTGTGGAGATTATACGTACGAGCTGGCCTCTGATTTTGCAGACATTCTGGACCCGACGGCTAAATTCCATCGACTTGATGTTGTTCGAGTTTGGCTGTGTGGCTATTAGAACTCGAAGATGGTCGACATAGCCTTTCGCAGCCAAAGATTCTTCGTCCAGCGATTTCCTCAAAACGACAGACGTAGTCTCGTTGAACATGTTCATCTGCAAACGAGTCGGTCAAAGAACCGGACACAAACGCTGTCTGCGAACTGACGGAGGAGATGAGATGCTCGCACAAATACCCCAACCCGACAGAGGTGTCTATCAGCTTTTGCAGTTCACGCCCTTGTCTTCCTGTACGACGCCGTTACCGCCGTTGCCTCAAAGAAACGAACACAGATCAGACTCACGATCTTGGCCTGTTTCTTGTCCAGCTCGGCGCTCGATATGTGCTCTGGGAGAGCTACCTCCCGAAACTGCATCATATTCCTCGCCCGCGTCCGCACATGGTTGACGATCTTCTCTGCCTCTGATTGATTCTTGCCTAGAACGGCGCGCAGCCTCTGACGAGCTTCGGGGATCGATGGTTGCTTGCTTGCCATCGTGCGCGCGATGCGTGCATGATAAAGGTGCATGGTCTATATTGTGGTCAGAAGAAGGGAAGCTGGAAGCTGGAACAGAGAAATTGACTTGCAGCCAGTGCATCGCGGGTATAATGGAGGCGGAATGGCTGCAACGGGCCTAATGTTAGGTCGTTTTCTTGAGGAGAGGGGATATCGAGTTTCAATGGCTGATAGTCTTAGATTCAGCCTATAAAATAATAGAAATACGGGCGAATGTACCTCTTTTTCGACAGCAGCGATCGTTTGTCTGGACGACTGACAATCAGAAAGCGTCAAAACCGTCCAAAACCCGTTCTCACTTCAATTCACCGAGCATCCTTGTCAACCGGTTTAGCCTCTCCAAGCGCACCTTTTCCTTCTCTTCTAAAATCTCCAACAGCAGCGCCGTGCGCCTCCTCTCATGCAACTGCACTCTGAGATTATCCAGTTCGCGTTCTGAGCCATCACACATGAAATCATCACAACTCAAACAATGACAGACAGGAGAGGACGCACGTGTACCATCCAACTCGATCTGCTTATCCTCTAGCCGCTTCCTGCACTCTTCTGCAGTTTTCCTAGCACCAGAAAGAAGAACCTCCGTCTTATCTACCGGAGAACGCGTCACATCGTCCGATCTCTTTATGCGCGTATTGCAGCGCGTCTCGCGCCATCTTACAAGAGATCAACGGAAAGGAAGAGATCAAGACAACGACGCGACGCTCACCGTTGGATTCTTCCACGCGCAGCGGCAACCTCTTGCCTTCCTCTGACATGGCGGCTCAAAAACAGCAGAGCCTCCGCCAGGGTCCGCGATACAAACGCTGAAACTCTTCAAACGTGATGCGTGGAGCACCTAGCTGTAGTAGAGCTTCGTAGACGAATTTTGCAGAACCTAGATTGTCTTCCGTCACGTCTGTCGTCGCCGATGGAATACGAGCAGCTCGGTGTGGAAAGCGCGATGATGAAGCCATATTGACCTTTGGTTTATTTGGCGTTATGTGCGCGTCCTGATCGCGTTGTTCCTAATGAACTTCTCGAGTGCAACAAGAGGTCGAGACACGTAAACTGGGGATGCATTGGGAACAACTCAAATACTGTACAGTGGAGTGGTATATATGAACATGTAGAGTGCAAATCTAGAGCATGAATGTCATTGAAAGTCTTAGCCATCAGTGACTGTTGTTGCGACGAAGAGAATCAATGAAATCCACGACGACCATCATTCCGGTCTGCTCATTGCCCTTGAGAGAGCGCTCGACAACCTTCTTGAGCAAAGATGTAGGCACAACTTGGTGAGCCACATTATTGCCTTTGGTGCGAATGGAGGAGAAACGTTGCACTAGAAGATGCATCGCAATGTTGTTGTTGATCAGCGTCTCAACGTAGGCAAGGTGTCGATACGGATTTAAAAGGGTCCGCGCAGTGATCAAACGGTCATTATCGGACACGGCGAATGTTGGTTACCGCTATCGAGAGCCACTCGCCACTTCATGGATAGTGCTGTTATGCTATCTTCATCATAGGTGCCGAAGACGCAGATGACGGCGAGTCCTGCCTGGGCTTGGTCAAGCAGCGACCGGAGACGATTTGATCCAGATAAGAAACGTCCTGTGCCATCGAGTTAAGTCATATGATATGGGAATAAAGACAGAGAGAGACATGTATACCTGAGTGATAGACCAGGCTTCGAGGTTCCCTGTGCGATCCGCCATGTCGTCGACTTGTGCCTGCAACTCCCGCTTCTCGGCGACCAACCTCTTTTGCAGCATTTCACCCTTTTTCGCAAGATCGGATTGCGCCTTCTCGCGCTCAGCTCGTTCTGTCTGTAGCTGTCGCTCCAGCTTCTCCTGCTTATCTTGCGCGACCTGCCTTTCCCGCTTTCGCTCGTCACGCTCAGCTTGTATGTCCTTCTCCAGCTTCTCCTGCTTATCTTGCGCGACCTGCCTTTCCTGCTTTCGCTCGTCACGCTCAGCTTGTATCTCCTTCTCCAGCTTCTCCTGCGTGACTTGCATCTCCCGCCGAAGCTCCGCGACCACTGCCTGAAAATCTACGTTGGACGGCTGAAAATAACGCATTAGACTTCCTGAAAAGCGAGGGTTCGCAAAACGTACCATCGAACCGGCCACAGCGCGGGTGTCACTACGACCAATATCGTCTACACGACTGGTCAGCACTGCCCACTTTCATTTTTTTAAAAATGGCAATTACCCTCATCGCTGGATGCAGCGCCCGTGTCTTCCGTGACCGGTGTTTCAATTGCAACATTCTTCGATCCTTTCTTCTTCTTCTTATTCTTCTTCTTCTTCTTCTCGGTGACTTTCAAGCCAAAGCGATATATTGTTACAAACACGGATGGAATATACCAGTAAAATTTCATACCTGTCGCCTGAAGGTCGGTCATTCTCTGTTGTAGATTAGAGTATTCTTTTGCCAACTGGTCAAAGTCTGAACGAATATGATACATCGGATGTTCTTCTGTAACGTTGAGCAGAAATAAACCCTCTTTGCCACGGAGTACGTCGTTGATGACTGTGTTGTCGTCACATGCCGTCACATCCGCTCGAAGGTAGGGTGTGACACTCCTGACCGAACCCCGGACATTCCGTTGAAAGGCCCGTTCCAATTCATTTGCATACACATCCACGACCTGACCGACGGTGTTTCGCTCTTTGGCTTCGATGACGAAGTTTTCAACGATGGGATGGACTCTGATGCGACTAGACATGGTGGTGGTTATGGTCTAAACGTGTACATGTTTATTATCGATCTGCCCATTTATCAAAAAAAACAATAGCGAAATCATTCCCAGCGAACAAGTCCTGGAACCAAACACGGCTGATTTGCGATTCGATCCCAGAACATATCGGTATCCTCCGGATGCGATCAAGTAAAGTGCAGATCTCCGTGCATGTCCCGCAGCGGTTGAGGGAGGCATTGATAGAGACTCGTGCGACACATTACACGAACTGGCTTATCATGGCAGCGAAATAAGTGCTCTCCAATCTCTCCTTCTACAGTGAATCGGAATAACTCAACGACATTACCCTTGCCATGTTCTGGAGCTTCATTGACTCAAATCAATAGAAGACGAACTAGGCATCACCACAGCATCACATTCACTGTTGGTTCCTCCCGCGTGCAACGGCAACTTCTCTTACCTTCCTGGCACGCCGGCTCGGCAATAGCAGCATCTCCGCTACGTGGCCCACGTGGCCCGTGCTACAAACGAATGTGGTGTGCGGAGCGCTTAGCTGGAGAAGTGCTCCATACAGTTGCTTGGCGGAGTCTGGATCGCCTGAACTGTGTGGAATGCGCGATAATGACCCTGGTTTATTTGGCGTTATGTGCGCGTCCTGATCGCGTTGTTTGTGGTTGTGGTACTTGCTTATCTCTTGCTAGTATTGTCAGCTGTACCATCATCTGAGCAAGTTCTTGGCGCTAGAACTTCACTAAGACCAAGGAGAAGAGGCATGTAGCCGCAGAGCTCCTGCATCTCAAACGGCCGCGACAACGCCGGATGTGCTCTGCGCAATACACTCGATGTGCTCTGCGCAATACACTCAAAGCGGATCTGGGTTCAAACGACGACCCGAATCTTGGCTGATGGACTCGCGTCAACGTCAGTTTTAGACGTCTCTCGGGATCTGACATGCGCCGCTCGCTCCACCTCCCTGGCCGAGCACGGTGACATGCATGTGATGGACAGAAGCAGCGCCGACATTTCGCTTCAGAAGACAGGCAAACCTATCATTGTCACGGCCCCCAGTTGTCAGTCATGGCATCTAAATCGGCTGGCAAATGGCGAGCGCAGGCTGTCACGGCCAGGCGCCCGTGCACCCATTTACTTGTTCGCTTCTGGTCTCAACTTGCGTCACCACATCCCCCCTTCTGATATATGTCCACGGGGCGCAGGCTCGTCAAGGTCTTTGCGTTGCCGCTATGTGTCATCGTCCTGCTGCATCTACTTTACTACCGAAAGCTCCTCTACCTAATCGTCGGATCCAACACTTTCCATCTCGCTGAGAAACCACTAACGGCGGCGGCGGCGGCTACATCGAATCCAACGACCGGCCCGGTTTCCCATATCTATCGCGACGACGGGCTACTGGAGCTCAATCCGGATAGCACACACCACCCGATATTTGAGTTGATCGAGCAGGCAGAGGAACGTTGGAGGCACAAGCTGGCACGGGCGAGCAAGACGCTGGATCAAGCTGTCCAGGAATACAAAAGACGGTACAACCGACATCCTCCGAAAGGCTTTGATATATGGCAAGCGTGTGATGCAGCTTCGTATGGACCGTGCCGTTGACCTGCGACGAATAGGTGGAATTATACTGAGGCTCATAGCGTCCAGCTTCGCGACGAGTATGATCAGATTTGGCACGACCTTGAGCCATTCTGGGCGATACGGCCGGAAGAGCTTCAAAAGCTACAAGCACAACAAGAATCCCAACCAGACTCTTACACCATCGGCAAAACTACCCACAACGATACTATCAGACTTCTTAAGACTGCGTTTTCCGATCCTGTGGACTGGGAAAAAAAGAATCTGCTGCGTGGAGCTGAGGACCTAATTGGTCTTCTGCGAGATGTACAAGACGGTCTTCCGCCATTCCGTGCTGTAGTCTCGCCCCATGATAACCCAATGCTGCTTTCTGACTATGAGATCAAGAAAAAACTCCTTGATGCCGCATCGAAGGGAAAATGTTGGTTGTACTGCGGTGGATGCGTTTTCTTATCGGCTGATAGCTTTCTTAACCAGATGTCAATGTTGACTCACTGCAGCCTGGAGAAAGGCTCAGCTGGTTCTCGGCATGTGCGCCATCATCACCTGCACGTCAAGCTGCAGTCGCAACCACACAGCTCCCTCCAACCGCAAGCGTTTCATCCATGACCACAAAAAGACTATGGACCCCTGCGTGCACCCTCACCTCATCGAGCAGCATGGGCAATTTCTCACGCACGAGCCTATCGCATCGCGCCTCGTTGTCCCGCAGTTCGCGTACTGCTCCACTGCGCTGCATCATGACATCCAGGCGCCCGCACTCCTGTCCTGGATCCCAGACATCCTCCCGCGGTCCGACGACCCGCCATGGGACGCCAAGCCAGACATCCGCCTGTCGTGGCGCGGGAGTAACACGGGTATATGGCATGCTCCTGAGAGCCGCTGGCGCGACGCACAACGCGCCAGGCTGGTCGATCTTACGAAGGATATGCGTGGCGCGGTGGAGGTGCTGATGAACGAGTCAGTTGAACGCGGGGAGGCTCGTCGTGAGGACGCTTGACAAGAACTTGGTCAACCCTGCGATGCTGGACGTTGCGTTTGCGGGAAGCCCTGTTGGCTGTCCGCCCGAGTTTTGCGAGCAGCTGACAGAGATTTTCGAGTGGAGACGACGCCAGGGCGCGAAGGAGGCTGGAACCTTTAAATACGTCCTTGACGTGCGTCGTGGCTAGGTGTGGCTGACAATGCGCTGCGGTGGCTGACCTTCGGCGTTTTGACAGGTCGACGGAAATGCTTGGTCGAGCAGATTCAAGCGCCTGATGACCTCCAACTCCCTCATTCTAAAAGCGACGATTTATCCAGAATGGTACGACGATTGACGACGATGACGGTGCATTTTGAGCCCAGTTCTCAGGTTCCTGGACCGCGTCGAGCCGTGGGTGCATTACGCGCCTGTGCAAGTGGACTATTCCGACCTGTACGACGTCCTTGTGTTCTTCCGCGGAGGCTTGTATGGTGAAGGTGCGCATGAGAAGCTTGCGAAGAAAATCGCCTCCGAAGGACGCGCATGGAGCAAGTCGTTTTGGAGGAAAGAGGATTTGACTGCGTATCTGTTCAGGTTAGTTGGCAGCGCTCCACCGAACCCGCCGCTTTGCGCTGGTCGAGCTGACTCGTTGTGACAGGTTGTTCTTGGAGTATGCCAGAGTTATGAGTTTGAAAAGGGAGTCCATGAATTACGAGCACCAGGCCGGTTGAAGATCCTTCGGTCATGTATTTCTATCCTACTCTTTTTTTTCGGTTACCCAGCCGCAGATGCAATCATTGCATTGGATTCTCCATGTCGAGTTCGATTCGCCTACCGGGCGAGTTCAGAGGGTTCGCCTACTAGGCGTTCCATTACGAACGGCACTTGTGAAAGCCCCCCTTGACGAAAAACCAGAGCGTCCTTGATTTGTTGCCGTCGACTTAGGTCGTGGAAGACATAGATCCGGAGTCCAATGAGCCAGGAGAATCCTGATGTGGCGATCGATGTGTCAAGAGGTCAGTGATGTGTTAGGTACCAGAAAGATGCACGTTTCGGAATCAGGCATTGTGTCAATGAGAACAAGTGGAGTTGACGTGACCAATCCATTCTAGGCCTATTCTCGAGCCTAGGGACAGAGGGTTATATGCCATGGGACAGATACCCACCGATGGTGGCTGACAGAGTCTGGTGTGCGCCACTTTTTCTGAAGGCTCGTCAGGGCCTGGTGCTCTTGATGACAAGCGGCGAGTAGCAAGAGTGACTGCCATAGATTGTCCGCCACATCTAGTCCGCCATGAAAACGGTGTTAGCATATGAGGAGATGATGAGGGTGTGAACGCAGGTTGGGTTACGGAGAAGCAAGGCATTATATATTCCGCCGCGACTTGGGGGCTGACAGTAAGTTCATCGCGTCTGAGATCACACACGTCAGCCTCATGCACGGCTTGAAACCGCTTGACTCTCCACGCTTCGTGTTCAAAAAGATTTCAAGCCACTGATTTATTAAGATTGTAATGGACCACCAAGAACAAAATCTACACGCTGTTGAGCAACCGTTGAGCTACTGTGTGGGACCAATCCCTTCCTACGGGAGCCGGTGACAATATTCCTCGCTTACTACGAAAAGGCCGCTATAGTCTGATTAAAGCAAGCATCAATGGTATTCTTGTAGTCGATGAACAGCTGCTTTCTGCTGGTCTGCGGGTACGGAAGAGAATATGAGCATCCCATTTACTGCTCATGCCAAGCGACACTGGAGCAACGGCAATCAGCATCTTCGAATATCACAGCATTTGCAGCTACGGAAGCAAGCTCTGACGAACTATATCATGTTGCTAGTATTGCTGGCGGGCGTGGGATGCCCTGTATTTTGGTCTTCACAAAGTCCAGGTGGGATCGCGCTCAGGAGGAATGGCGAAAGTCGGCCATGTAGGGGTGTGTATACTGTATCCGCGTCTGCTTCGATAACGAGAACATGCTCTGAATCGTGTAGACATGAGATTCAAAAGACAGTCCAGGGCCACTACTACATACCGACACGTCGTAGGCGTCATTGCCAAAATTATTCAGATATGCCAGATCAGTGAGGCCGTCTGATGTGATATCAGATCGTGTACAAGAAATGAGGGCAAAAGCTGGACGGACGTAGAAGTCTGCCATGGTAGGGCCCGGGGAAAGATAGATCGCTGTGACTGCTGCATTCATGTTGTTTGCCAAGAGTTCCAGGTCAGACAGGTCCTGCAGAATCTTGGCGACCGTAGCGATTGCAGAAGGTATTCCGCTAATCACAGTCAAAATGACCGCAAGAACGAGGAGACGAAAGCAGGAAGACATCGTGGACTGGGCAACGAAGACTTTGACTCGCCACTCTGCCTAGTCTCGAACGTCAGTTATATACTCATAACTTTCATTCTGGCTCGTACCAGGCACATCAAGAACCGTGGACTTTAGATAAAATGGTCCGCTGTCATTTAACAGCGAGACATTCGGACTGAAATGATGCAGAGGGAATGCGGAATCTGAACCATACACTGTTACACTGCCATTGCCAGAACCGCTTAAACAGTACAGGGACTTCATAAAAGTAAAAAAGATCCATGGCATTCTTCCAGCCTCGATTGCTTTGTTCGAGCCAACCGTAGACTCGGAGTCTGATTTATTTTTAGCGCAGGTCAGCTCTGTGTCATCAGTCATCTACCGCGTTGCGTTTCACATACAGACTCGGATGAGGGACAGACGCGAAGTGCCTCATCAATCAGTCAAGTACGTCGTCCAAGACGTTTGTCGCCCGATATTGGGAGGATGGAGCGGTCCAGAATAAATGGGTACCTGGACGGCGATGACGCGGATCGAAAGCTTTGGTAGCTGTCGTTTTCGATGTCCGATGTCAGCGATACTTCGGAAGAGATGAAAAAGGTGGTGCCATGTCCAAAGGTCCACCGGCCTGGCGCTCAGAGCCAAAAAAGATGGGTTCTACTGTCGAGGTCTTGCTGGCTCAGCACGGCTCACACCGATCAGGGAGCAAGCACCATGATTATGAGCTTGTTTTTCGATGAAACCGAGGAACGCGGCAAGAGATGAGCAAAGAAAATAGGTCTGTGGGCATCAGCGTCACGAAAGGCGAAAGAACGATGGTATTTAGGCATAAAAATTGAATGTTAAAACATCTACTGTCCTTGGCTTGCATTCTGAAACAAACGCAGTACTTTTCGTGTTAAAATGCACCAGATAATTTTACAGTGCGTTTCGGAGGAAAAAATATTTTAGAAATCCCATGTAGCGGTTTGATCGACGAGGGCGCGTGCATGGGCATTTCTTGGCTCGATGCGACATTCAAATGGTTCAGGCCGACTTTCATTACGTTCAAATCAAACTAGGACCTTAACGTTAGGTAACTCAGATGGCGCACCTTATCATCCCCGACGTGACCGCGACTATTGGCGCAATCTCCTCACCGTGCTCATCGATAGGCTTGGATATTCTCAAGGTGGCCAGTATCGAAGCGATTGCAATCCACATGTTCGCATCAGCAAGATATCTCCCTGGGCAAATCCTGCCAGACCAGCTTGATTGAACGACATGGACGTATGGCAGAACAAAAACGCTTCGCACCGACGACCAAAACCAAATGGTCCGCTCGGGAACGGCTCTGCCTGCCCTGCGGTATTGGTAGGTAACGGGTGGGGTCGAATTCGTCGGGATTCGCGTAAAATCGTTCGTCCGTAGTTATAGCCCTATCACAAATATATTGGTTTATTTCCTTCCTTCTCAAATGCAATGTGCTTACCTCGCATTGGCAATAACCAGCGAGCCCTTAGGAATAAGCATACCATTGTAAACGTCGTCCTCCATGGACTTGTGCGGTACGCCTGAGCATAACAAGTCAGAAGCAGGCAACTCGGCTTTAGCGATAGGTGTTACCTAGTGGAGTGACGAGTTTCCATCTTCAGCGCGTTAGCGGTTTAGTGACGTAGTTCCAAGTTGATATATTTCAGCTTACCGCAAAGTCTCCTGTAAAATCGCTTCGACGAATGGAAGGGATTCACGATCACGAAACTCGGGTAGCCTATCGGGTCCGATGACTGAGTCGATTTCCTCTTGAGCCTTGGTCTGATACTGCGGATATATTGTCATAGCCAGAAAGAAGAACGACAGGACAGTCCATGTCTGATGATTTTGGTTTAACGTTAGCCTGCGTGAACCAAATCGACATACGTCCGTGGGGACTCGCCGTCTCAGCGCCAGCGCAATACATCACTCCAGCAACACTCTTGACATCTTCCACCGATGCCCAACTACCATCCCCTTCACGGTGGATACGTTCTATGTGACGGCTTAGAAAAGATGGTTTCGCTTTACCTTCTATCTATGACAAGCTCGGTTCAGTGGGTCAGCCAGTTAGTATGAAATCACGCACCATAAGCCGCTGAACCTCATAATAAGGGAAGTTGTGCAAGTCGTCAATGATGTACTTGTTGTTTCGAGCATAGGTTGCATAATATGTTCCAGGAAACCAAGGGGGTAAATGTCGCACTTGATGCAAAGGGAAGTTACATGGCGTTGCATAAGAGGTCAAGTGTTGATTTACGTTTACTTACAGAAAGGGAAAAAATCGACGGGTGTACTGGCTGGCGAACCCGAGTTGCCCATTGCATGCCCAACGCTATTCGTCATCTTCACATATGGATCGTTGTCTGAAACAATTTGGTGCCCATACGCGATGCTCATGATGATCGACGTAGAAAACCTAGTGAAAAAAAAATGCGATCAACACACATGGAAAACGTCTGAATGCTTGTTACCTCCCAACAAAATCCTCGCGCCTTTCACCATCCGATATGAGGTTCCTCAGCAATAACCGCGCCTCCGCCAATTGGATGGGCTGGTAATCCTTACATTTCCTGCTATTCAGAGTGTCTTGCAAAAGTCTTCTGTGTCGCTGGAAGCGTTTACTATATCCATTAAATGATATAGTCTTATCCCAACCCATCCTGGAGATTTTGTTAAAAAAAAAAAGAAATAGTCACAGGTGGAGCGTAGAATGCCATTCAGGAATCCTTACAAGTTCAATAACGTAAACACTGGGCGATCGCTGTAGTTCGCGCTGCGCTTTTCCAAAAGGTCTACGGCCGCCTTGGCACTGTTCAGAATTATGACCGGCTGGTTAAACAAGTGGTAATAGACAACGTCGCCTTTGCAATTACCGTGAATTCATTGACCCGATTCCGGAATGTGGATGTTACATACCATAAAGCTTTCCCCACTTGGAGAAGAGGTTTTCCTGGTATTTGGAAGGGATAAACCTTAAATGCCCAACGATAGGGTCTCCAGGCGGACCAGGCGGCAAAGGCACGCGATATCTGCGCCGGAAGCCAAAGTACCAGACAGCAACGATCGTGAAGAGAATGACAGAGACTGAAGCCGTTCCTTCCATGGAGCAGTAGAATGACAGACGAACGCGCTCCGCAGACCGATTCTCTTTATAACGGACTGACCCTCAGGTCAGATGGCATGTGCAACGTAATATCGAGATATCTCCTGCAAACGATTTCGCTGGCACGAGTTGCTGTGTGACCTAATCTTCCCTGAAGCAGGTGTCCTATGACAATCGATTGTGGCACACGCTATCAGGCCGCTGACAAACGGTTTGTCTGAATGCCTAAACCAGGATGCTTCTGTCGGTAAAGGGGTGCATACCGTATCTCAAATGGGGCTGCATATCGTACGTGCTACCAGAAAGAATGCATATCGTCAGAAATCCCACGTGTCTGTCTGAACAACAAGGCGGTGTGCACGAGCGTTTCTCGTTTCAATGCGACATTCGAATGGTTGGGGATGACTGTCACGATGCTCGCGTTCAATGTAGATATGATCTCAGACGGCTTTAAACACACTTTACAATCCCAGACGTGACTTCGGTCGATGGCGTAATTTCATTTTTATGTTCGTCGATCGCCTTTGATATCCTTAAGGTAGCGAGGATAGAAGCGATGGCAATCCACAGCGTTGCATCGGCAAGATGCCTTCCAGGACAGATTCTGTCATGACTCCTTCAACCGAAAAGCGTAGAACGGACGAAGCGACGGTTATTTCACCTGCGACCAAAACCGAACTGTACATTCGGATATGGTTCCCCTCTGCCATTTGGTTCGGGAAGATAACGAGCTGGGTCGAATTCATCCGGATTAGCGTAAACATGTTCGTCCGAGATCATGGCCCTAAGGTAAACAGGTCAGCACTACTTTCCGAGCTCTGATGCAACAGCCTTACTTGACATTTGCAATGATCAATGAGCCCTTAGGGATAAACATTCCCTTATAAATGTCATCCTCCATAGATTTATGTGGAACACCTAAGCGGACACATTTAAAAGCAAATGACGAGCTGCATTGGATGATGATCCATACCCAGTGGCGTAACAAGCCTCCATCTAAAGTAGATGATGTAATTCAATCAGATTTAGGGAAAAACGCCATCATACCTGAACGTTTCCTGAAGGATTGCCTCTACGTAAGGCAGAAACGGACGATCATTGAAGTCCGGGAGTCGGTCCAGTCCAACGACGGCATCGATTTCCTCTTGCGCTTTATCCTGACATTGCGGGTGCAACACCATGGCCAAAAAGAAGAACGTCAGAGTCGTCCATGTCTGCAAAGCAAATGTGAATCATCATCTATGAACTCTGGCTAGGCAAAACTCACTGTTTCTGCGCCGGCGCCATACATGATTCCGGCTACACGTATCGCGTCATCAAATGACGCCCAACTACGACCCCCTTCGCGATTGATGTTTTCGATGTGATGACTGAGAAATGATGGCTGCGCCTTGCCCTCGGACTATTGTCAAGGTACATTACCGAATGCGTGACCTCAATACTTCCAAAAAGCGCACCAGTAGCCTATTTACTTCATCGAAGGGGTACGTGTGCAGGGCATCAATGAAGACCCTATGATCTCGAGCGAATTTCGCGTAATAAGTCCCCGGAACCCAGGAAGGCAAATATCGCACTTCATGTGCGAAAGACGACTTGAGAAAATGCCGACAACGTCCTATTTGCGAAACCGCTCACGAAAAGGGAAGAAATCAACAGGGGTATTAGCTGGTGGTCCTGAATTGGCCATTGCATGTCCGATGCCTTCGGCGATTTGCAAGTATGGATCGTCGTCAGAAGCGATTTGATGCCCGTAAGCGATGCTCATAACGATGGAGGTAGAGTATCTGAGAACAGTCAGCCTGCTTTTCAGGGAATTTTCTTGGACGTCCACCTTGCGATGAATTCTTGCCGACGTTTGCTGTCCGTTATCAGGTTCCGCAGAAGGAGCCTTGCCTCCTTCGATTGGATAGGCTGGTAATCGATACACTTCTTATTGTTGAGGTAGTCTTGCATCAGCCGTCGATGCCGTCGGAAATCTTCGCCGTATCGCAAGAACGATGCGGAGCGACCCCAGCCCATCCTAACGCACGAACGAATTGTCAGTCCATTCCATGACAGCCGAGAGCAGCCACTCACAGATTGTATATGGTGAACGTCGGACGGTCGCTGTAATTTGCGCTTCGTTTCTCCAGCAGGTCCGTCGCAGCTTTCACGCTGTTGAGCAATATGACCGGTCGGTTTAGCAAACGGATATGCACGACGTCGCCTGTCAGAGACGCCTGTAGTGACATCGAATGAATCCTAAAATACGTGCTTCAACGCACCATAAGTTTCTCCCCATTTTTGGAACGTGTTTTCCGGATTATTTGGAGGTATAAACCTCAAATGCCCTAAGATCGGATCGCCGGGCGGTCCAGGTGGAAGAGGGACGCGATATCTGGGACGAGTGTGAAAATACCAGACGACAGCAGCGAGAAGGAGTAGGATTAGGGCGAGCAGAAGCATTTGGACGGCAGAATTGCAAAAGCCAGAACGAGGGCCCCCGCCCCTAGCAGTTATTTAAATAGAATGACGCTCCACTGCCGATTTTGTGGGAGGTCATAGGGCATGACAAACAGCTGTCAATGATGATGTCCCAAGCCAGTTTCATAGGTGAAAAACCTCATTCCCGAGGGTGTGAACGAGTAGAGCGCCGCCTGCAGCTACATGCAGCATAGGCAGCTCCTAGATAGAGAATTCATGACAGCCCAGGCGGCAACCAAGATGACATCAGAAGGCCTTACCGCGATCATGGCTCATTAAATCCCAATATGGTCTTCTCCTCCACGCTAGAGCTAATGCTGCACTGACAAGCCCCGGCGGTGCTATGAGGGACAAAAGCGGGGTAGGCGATGGACGTTTGATAGGGTAGGTTTAAAGGAGCGAGATTCCTCACGTGATGGCAGAACGCGCTGGGCCTGTCCCGCTGCGATGAACGTCGATGAATATCTAGCCGTTCTGGTAGTGTTCTATCAACGCCACTGAGACGCATTCTATCTTGTCCTTTGATGTGGATGTTCGTTTTTGGTGGTCTCAATCGGCGGTTCTGCGATATCGCCATCGTCTCGCTTAGCGTTCGGCTGCCAAGTTTTACGCGCTGACATGCCAGAGCTCGAGACGTTTTACGAAAGTCATGGGTTCGCCTGGTGTCCCCAAAATAAAGGGAGGAGAGACTCATTCAAGGATAGTCGAGAAGCGAAGCGCTGATGGAGCCAAAACTCTTCGAGCCCGATCCGTGACTGGTGGAAGCGACAATAGCATACATTATCTTCACGAATTCGTGAGAGGCTTAACCGCCTATAGCCCGTTTTCTGCTGATTGGATTTCTCGTTTTGATCGCTTGTTGATGCTAGATCTGGCCAGTCGACTGTCGCTTCTTCCTTCCTGGCTTGATTGCACTAGAAGGTGTCCCGACAGGGCGAACGCAGGGCATATCTCTGCTGTGCTGCCTGCTGATCGCTTGTCCTAATAACGGGACGTTCGACATCGTCGTGCCAAGGTGGAAAGCAAGAAGAAGGTGGCGGGCTTGGCTTGATAAGAAAGCGTTCGAAAACGGTGGCATCAGCGAACGTGATCGCAAAAATGCAGACATGCCAAGTCGACGAGCCTGCTCGTGCAACAGAGCTCCCGGCGAACTCGAGAACGTCCTCGATGGCCGCATTCTGATGAGTTCTTGCGCGCGTTCGACCCCTTCAACACGGATGTCCGTAGAACGTCACGGATCCATCGGAAAACCCAAAGAGCTTGTAGTGCGGTGTCCCGCATGAGCGACGCGTAGGGTGCCCTTTCTGACGACTCGGAGCGGCAAACTGTGAGCGAGACAATGAAGTCACGAAGGAGGCAGGAGACTCGAGGGCATGGAGAGGATGAGGTATTTATGAGCACCGCGATCAACGGCTGACAGTCGCAACCAAAGAACATGTCAGCTTTCCCAGCCAGCCACCACAGCCTGAGGCCAATCACCCGGTTTTCTTTGTCACAAAGGCTGCTGGCGAAGGATCCTCGGTAAACAGACAGTCGAACGGCAGTTTCTTTGCTCTCGCGTCGAGGAGCACATCGTCACGGAAGCAAACCTCGTCAATTTGATCGGCCGCTTACCAAACTGATCACCGACCGAGACGTGACTAAGCCGATATCAGCTCTCAACACAAACTGCCTCACTCAGAATGAACGCCCTCAACGTCCCGCTAGAAATCGTCCGCGAGATCATCTCGCACCTCGACGCAGTGGACAGAGGCCGCATCTCCGATGCACCGGGGACGACATCAAAGCAGCGTTGGACACTGTACAGGTCGCTGTCTTTGGCGTCCAGGGACTACCGCGCGCTCACGCTCGCAGCTTGGTTTCGGGTGCTTTTTGTAAAGTCTCCATCCGATCTGAACACACTCGATGAGCTCTTTCCGAGCGCTAAAACGATGTGGACGAGGTGAATCGGATCCCATGTTCTGGCTAATCTAGTGCTCACAATACTTTCCTTCCCAGGGAGCTCCATTGCGTGCGGGACGGCCTCCATCCCAACTCTCCTTGGGACCTACAAGGTTTCCGACGACTGAAAAAGATCCGCTTCGACTCGCCCACTTCTCCAGAGATCTCAAAATACTCTTCCAGCACCGACGACATCCCCTTCGTAAACGTGCCTTCTTCCGTCGAAGAGCTCGACCTGCGCGGGCTGCAGTGGCCGTCGCCCATCGTCTTCAGCAACATAGGAACTGTTCTTCCGGACCTCAAGGTTATCAGGATGAAGCAGAACAGGATCTGGTGCGGCCTGTGCCACACCTGTTCCTTTGCCAGGTTCCGATCGCCGGGGCCAGATGTGCTCGTGTACGAAGGCGGTCTCGGTCTTCCGGTGCGTCGATCGCAAATGCAACTACAGCGCCTTTTCTCACTTTTCACACACAGATGCACTACGCGCGCGCCTTCTCGTCGCTCTCCTCCCTGCACACGGTCTACATCACCATCGCGGACCTCGGCTCAGGCAGGACCGTCCTATCGAACGAAAAGAACGAGTACCTCTGGACGGGCGAGTGCGACCGCTGCATGCAGGTGATGTACGGAGACGAAGCGTTCAGGGACAGGTGGATCGCGCGGAAGCGCGGCGACAATCCGGAAGGGACGCAGAACGTCACGATATACGTCCGTCCGCCGAAGCTCAAGAGGGTCGAGTGGCGGTTTTGGAAGACATCTGATAACGGCGAGGACCAGACGACGGATGACGAGGCGGGTTTTGACGACGATGAGACCGATTTCTTTGCTAGCCTTTGTAGGTGTCCCTAGTGTTCTCCACTGCTCGCGTTTTTTGACCTGGAGTGATCATTCAGGGTTGGCCGCATGACAATGTCCTCGTCAGATTGTTCTATTGTAGTTCTAAATTGCGGAGATAAACCAGAGCAGATGTTCTATCTTCGATGCATGTCAGAACCTTGCTATTTGCATGCAGTTTTAGATGACGAGTTCTTGGGATCACCGAGAAGAGCACAGTGAACCAAATACAGGCAGCCTTGCTTGCTCGCTGTAAACTCGGCCACAGAAGGCGACAGACGTCAAAACCTGAGTCCGACGATTCTCCTGCTGGAATATCCGTCCAAGCATATCCTCTTCGAGACCTCCATATCTTTCCCATTAGAAAAAAGCGCCGTATTTTTCTTTTATTTCTGATACCGCTCGGCAGGTGCTGCTCCAGTCCGAGTTGGGTAGGCGTTTCTCCGCGGTTCGGCCGAGTCGCTGGACAACACGCGTGTGGTCCTGATCTCGCTACGTGTCATCGATGATCCATCTGCAGTATGCGCCTGCTCTTTCAGTCTTTCAGAGCCAAAAGGTCCGCGTGCGAAGGAATCGTGCCACATATGGTCCTCCATGCGGTGCCACTTGGACAACCGCGGCTACAGCGGCATGCGGCGTTGCGCCCCGCTCCCATGTTTTCTGGGGTGGTGGCGTGGCGTAGAGTGCTGTAAGCGCTATAAATGCAGCACGGGTCAGCACCACCGCTCTTATTCGTTTTATTTTATTTTTTCACCTTTTTCGGTCTCCTCTCCCAGCCAAGCCGAATAGTAGCCCCCCCCAAGTCCTACATAGTCAGCCGCTGGCTCCCCTTTCTCGTTGCCTCATCTTGCTCAGAGTGATAAACAACATTTTTTTGATGGTTTCGTTCACGATTCTCGCGGGCGGCTATGACGTGTTCGTCGCCGCGTACCTCTTCAACCCCGCCACGAGCTCGCTCTCCCTCGTGAGCAAGTCGCCTACGGGGCCGAACCCCTCCTGGATATCCCAGCACCCGACGAATCGGAGCATCCTCTAGTGCGTCGTTTTAGCCGTCCACATTCGCATAACATAGCCTCCGATGTGACCGCTTCACGAGACAGCGCGGTGAACGAAGTCGCGGAAGGCGCGCTGCAGTCGTTCGCCGTGGACGAAAAGGGCACGCTCTCGCCCGCGGTCGACACGGTCGGCTCCGGCGGCGACAGCCCCGCGTTCGCAGCGGCGCTCTCGACGGGCGACGTCGCCGTGTTCAACTACAACAGCGGAAACGGGCGCATCGTGCCCACCACGTCGTCCGGGCTCGCGTTCGACGCGTCCGCGCCGACGATCAAGTTCCCCATCATCTCCCCCTCCGGCGTCTCCCACCCGCACATGGCGCTGCAGAACGGGATAGAGGTCCTCGTGCCTGATCTGGTGAGCCGCTCGATGTTTGGCGTCTAGCTGGGGCGAGAATGTATAATCTTGCCTTTTTTTTTTATTCGACAGGGAGGAGATACGATTTGGCGTTTGGCAAAGGTTTTCACGAGCGGATACAGCATCGTCGGCTCGATCCCACAACCAAAAGGCAGCGGACCTCGACACATCGCCATCTACGGTGCGTATTCCACACACACACCCCATCCGCTCCGCCCGCTCACTCCTCACTCACACACAGGCGACCGGCTCTTCACGCTACACGAGCTAAGCTCCACGCTATCCGTCCAAGCGATCCCAGCGTTCCCCAACGGGACCTCCCCTCTCCTCGCAAGCGCCTCAATCGTCCCCGCAGACCCTCCCGCAGGGGCCGTCTACGCCGCAGCAGAGATCCTCATCCCCGCGCCCTCCCCACGCTTCCCAAAGCCCTACATCTACGTCTCGAACCGCAACACGGGCGTGCAGGACGCGCGCGGCGACTCGATCGCCATATTCGAGCACGTGCGGCGTGGTGTCGGCGCCGGCCTCAGTGCGGATTCCGATTCTAGCTCAGGCACGGGCGAGACCCTCCGTCTGGTCAGACAGGTCTTCACGGGCATCGACCAGATCAGGGGCATGGAGTTTGGACCCGCGGACCGCGGCGGCGACGAGTTTTTGGTCGCGGCCGGCGTCGCGGGCAGCGCTGGCACGCTCGTGTTCAGGCGCACAGAGGGCGGCACGAACTTGGAGCTCGTCGCGAAAAACCTGGACATCCCTACGAGGACGTCGTTCGTCTGGCTCTGAGAGCATTTTTTTTCTTAACGCTTTGTTGTTGTCAACTATTTTAATTTGGTTAGCAATGAAAGCAATCGCTTATAGCAATGCTGAAAAATTTTTGGTTTATCGCAGTATGCCAGTGCTAGGCCATATCTGAGAGAGTCATTAGATTGTAGATTGTTAGACAACAGGCGAGATGGCCGAGCGGTCTAAGGCGCCAGAATCAGGATCTGGTCTCTTCGGGGGCGCGAGTTCGAATCTCGCTCTCGTCATTCACTTTTTGATCACACCATATGCATCCGAACCAACACATCAGACCCCATGACGATGCATCAACAAGTAGCGACACCATCTCCGAAATCCTTCAAAGACTTTTCTGATCGCGGGACAGCTTCTTCTTTCCCTTTCATTCTTTTTTTTTTCCATCTGAACAGCGTGGCTTTGATGAGCGTTGTTACATTATCCGACAAGAAAAGATAGAAAGGGAAAGACAACAAAAAAAAGCAAGACGAAAGGGGGACAGAGAGAGAGGTTCATGCCAAGATTCGATACTGTAAACATGTTTGGATGCCTATTGCAAAAATACCTATTGCAACACGAGCAAAAAGAAGGGATATGACGAGGGGGACCGGGACGAGGAATTGTACCGGTATACACAGACGAAAAGCATTCTGTCCAGATGGTGCGTTCACTAGATGACGATGACGGATTGGATCACAGATGGAATTGTTGAGTGGTGGTGGGGTGGAGGTGGTGGTGTGTGATGAGGCAGGAAAAAGAATCCAAGGATCACGCGAGAGGTATAGGTGCGGTGGTGAGTATGGTGATGTGGCGGGCCGCAGAGCCGGTTGACTCTCACGGAGTAGGACGAGGATGACGTCGGGGATAAGAACAGGCTCAACGATGGCGCCATAAAGAGACTAGAGCTGCTGTATTTGAACGATGAGAAATTGTTTCTCGTCCGTAAATTGCTCGTCTAGGTTAAAAACGGTTTGATGTAAACGTTTGGACAACAAATGCCGTACACGAGTAATAACGCACCTTCTTTGTCGTTGTGAAATCCCTTTAGGAAGGTCAATAGCTTTTCCTTGTTCCGCCGGAGTATGTTTTCTATTTGAGGAGGTTTCTTTGGGTTCGCGACAAACACCTGAAGGGAGTTAAAAAAAAAAACACGCGAACGCGAGCGAAGCAGAGTAAGACAAACCTTGAAGACGTGGAACGCCTCAAACTGAATGTTCTTGCTCTTGTCCCGCAAGAGGTTCATCATCATCTTGAGGTTGCCCTCGTTCGCGATGTAGCGCGTCATGACGTTAAAGTTGGCGCGGTCAAGGAGGATTTCGCCTAAAAGCTTGAGCGACTGGCGCTTCGTCACGTAGTTGTTGGATAGGATCAGCGTTGTGAATGATGAGAAGAACTGTTCGAAATCAACGTTTGATGCAGCCTTGTGCAAGCTTGACGGTCGGTCGACTCACCCGATCATAGTTCTTGTCCAGGTATTCCGCCACCATCGGTTTGTGCCGTGTCAGCGTCTCCTTCAAATTTGCAAACGCATCGCATGAAATTCCAAATGTTGTTGTCTCTATGTAATGAGGGAACTTGTAGAACCTAGACAAAGGCGTCAGACTTGTTCTGCGATGGATGGACAAGTCGAAGCGACCTACTGGTCCGAGTAAAGCAGTATCCTCGCCAACGGCTCATGCCTCAGCATCTCTTTCAGAATCATGCCGGTATTGAGCGCGATCTCCTCGTTCTCGTACCCAGCGAGAGCGGCGAAGACGATGTCCGGCTTGGAAGCGAGGTACTCGACGGTCGGCCATCGCGAGCCGATCTGCCGGCGAAGCAGATTGTTGAAGATCTGCACGACGTCCTTGCGCGCCTCGAACTCGAACCGCGAGATGTGCACGACGAGATGGTACAGCAGGTCGGTGCTGTATGTTTCTTGTGCGAGCTGCGCTACCAGTTCGGGCGCCGGGTCTGAGACAACGGCGTGGCGGAAGGGGGGGATTGCAGGTTAGCGAGAAGAGGAGCAAGGCGTAGGGGACGTGTACCTACCTCCGTCGCCGTACAGGATCGCCTTGACTTGCTGCAAGTTCTTGGTCACGTCCTCGGTCGCCTGTACACACAACCAAGAAGGTGGAGGGGTTGGAAGAGATTAGCTAAATGATGACGGCCACATGAGTTGCACTGGGCTCGCAGCGCAAGGAACCGGACAGGGAGGGTTGGAGTGGTGGATGAAGCGAACGCATCAAGCACGAATCAAACGTACCTTTCTCCTCGTCTCGCCGCCAGGGGCACTGTTCTCGAGCTTCGGAATGGCATCTCTGAGTCCGCGCACGAGGTCAGGGGGCGTGCGGGGCTTTGTCTTGAAAAAGTTCATGTTGGGCGCCAGAGCAGCTGACGGGTCAGTGGTAGAAGGGAAAGAGGAGAGGAGAGGAAGGGGGGAGCGAGTGGGTGGGTGACTGGTTATGGCAGGTGACAAAGTCTAATTTGTTCAGTTTGGCTTGTTACTCTCTCTCAGCAATCTTATTTTTCTTTTGGCTGAAATGCACATTCGTCGCAGGAGAGGACACCACAAAAAGCCAGACGCGTGGTTCGTACAAAGTGCGCTTAGGTAGAGGCTGTGGACGTGGATGTGGTGCCTGCGCATTGCGGTTGATGCAGTGGAGGGAAGTATGTTCCCATCCCAAGTTTGCAAGGACTGCGTACCGCAGCATCGCCCCTATTATTTGGAAGCTGCTATGAGGGCTAGGACTCCATCATCGTGCAGATGTAGCTACCGCTCGTTTCCAACAGTCCTTTCTCTGCCCTCCGCCAAACCCGAGCTCAGAATTGGTTAAACGTGATACGCGAATCCTCGTCCAGATGTTTCCGGACCCCAATTCCTAAACAGGGCTACGGCAGAATGTGGGAAGAGTGATCGTTAAAGATCGTCAAACAATGCATCGAGCTCGCTTTTCGTCAACGTTGCATAGCTTTTTACACAGCGGCCTGGTGGAACGACCAGTCAGGAACCCCAGCCCAGACCTCATTTCAATTTCAATGCGACTGGTTAATGGACGCCATAGCGTCTAGTGTTGAAAGCTCTGCAGTGAAGTATCTTTCTGGTCTACAACCAAAAACTCACCTGTCTCGCGATTTCCTGGACAACCAAACATGCGTGCATGATTGGGAGCATCTTGGACTCCAATGCCAGCCGTGCGGCACAGCAACTCGCCAAACGATGAAACTGATCTGTGTCTCCCCGACCTCCTCCCATATGGAGAGTCGGACGCGACAGATTTCACATCCTCCGTGTAATGCGCGTATATGGATGGATGGCGATAACATGCCGTGTTTGCGATGACCACGGCAACATGTACTAACCCCTGGCAGGTTCGTATACTGCGCACCACCTAATGTCGCGTGCGTAACGCAACGTTCGCCGCACCGCTCCATCGCGCCCCTCTTAAAACGCAATCATCGCTCAGCGTCGCTTTTTTTTTTTTCCCCCGCATCTTTCCAAACATTTTCTTCTCGACATGCGTCTGCTGCTGTCTGCTGTGACGGTCGCGTTGTCCACCGCGGTCCTGTCCGTCGCGGCCCAAAACACCACGAGCGGCGAGCCCGTTCTCAATCCTCAAGTCGACGCGTTTATAGAACAGGTCCTGTCGGGATGGGGCTCTCCTGGCGGCGTCGCCGTCGCCGTCGTCAAGAGAAGCGCTGCGGGCGATTGGAACGTCGAAACGAAAGGGTACGGCGTCGCGGCCGCCAACGGCACCAACGTCACCGCAAAGACCCTCTTCGCGATCGGCTCAAACTCCAAGGTGAGTGGGCCCGTGAGGAATCCGTTCCGGGTTTCGTGGCTCATCGGTTCGGGCCTTGTTGCAGGTTTTCACGACCATTGCGACTGGTCTGTTGATCAATAATGAGACCGTGTCTCCTCGGCTTTCTTGGACGTCGAAAATCGCGTCCATCATCCCGGGATTCGGCCTTGAGGACAATGTTGCAGCTAACCAGACGACCATCGTCGACGCGATGAGCCACCGCACGGGTCTGCCCAGACACGACTTCATGTACAAACTGTCCGACGACGTCCCCGAATCGTCAGTCTTTTTCCGGCTCCTCATGCCTGTCTTGTGCTAAAGTCGTGTCCCGTTTTGTTTTCCAAGATCAAGAAAATGCGCTCCCTCAGGCCATCTGCAGAGTTCCGCGACGTCTGGCAGTACTGCAACCTGTGGTACTTTGTTCTGTCCTATCTTCCCACCGTGCACCTCCCCTCGAAGATCCCCTTCGCGCGATACGTCAAGCAGCACCTTTTCGAACCGTTGGGTCTCAATTCCACGACATACTCCTACGACCTCGCGAAAGCCAGCGGCCTCCTGGCGGATGGCATGACCAAGCAAGGCGTCAATTTCTCGCAGGACCCGTTCGGACGAGGCATTCCTCGCACTTATCCGTTCCCGAGCCAGGTCGGAGGTGAAGACGGCAACTGTATGTTCTTAATTTGCCTCTCATAATGCGTGTCGCGTTTTTGCTGATCGCATCTCGAAAGTTGGGTCCGGTGCTGGCGGCATCATTAGCAGCGCGGATGACATGGTATCATCAGCTTTGTGTTTCGCCTGCCGTCACTGATCTCTAAGGTATTGTAGGCTGTTTGGCTGCAGACTCTTCTTCTGGGTGGAGTCAAACCTGGAACGAATCAGTCGGTTATACCTCCGGATGTCGTCCAAAAGGTTGCGACGGGCGTCGCAGTCGAATCTGGTGTCGCGTATGTCTCTGCCATACATTCTGTCTATCGAAGAATAAAAACTCAACCCGTCCTTCAAGAACATTCCCTGAATTGTCGCCCTTGGTCTATGGAGGCGGACTGGAGCGAGGAACATACAGAGGACATGGTGAGCGGAGGCTCTTATCCTTTGATGACGCATAGTTGTCTAATACGGTCCTTTGCAGAGATCGCACAACACGACGGCTCCGTGACGGGTGAACTGTTTTTCATCGTTCTCTTGATCGCTTGACTAAACAAAAAAAAATGGATCAAAGGTTTCTTCTCCGATCTTTCTTTCTTCCCTTCGGACGGACTGGGAGTCGCCGTTCTCACAAACGACGGGTTCTACGGCGGTGTTTTCAAAAATGCGATCAAATATCGGATTATCGACCAAGCCCTCGGACTGGAGCCGGTCGATTGGAATTCGAGGTTCGCTTTGCCTGCTCTCTAGTGCTCAGCGTTTACGGCGCTCACATTTTCTGTCATGCAGGTACAGGGCGGGCGTGGCCGCGCAACAGTTCTCCGTCACCCCGCGACCATCTAATGTGACGCTTCCTCCGGTCAACTTCACCGCCATCGCAGGGACATACAGCGATCCAGGATACGGCCGCGTCGAGTTCTGCCTCTTATCGCCTTCCAACCCAGCTGCGTCCCAGAGCTGCAAGCAGCTCGCCGCCAACGCCACCGAACGTTTTCCCGGCGTCGTCGACCCGAAGGTGCCCACGTTTTTGGCGGAATGGGACAACCCCTTCTTCTCCCATGTGAGGATGACGCACTTCAACGGGAGCGTGTTCAATTTCACCACGGTCACCAGCTACGTGAGTGTTTAAAACGCTGCCGGGGTGAGATTGACCGAAAATGCTTGTTTGGTGTCTTGCAGGCGACAGGCAACGCTTCGGAACCTTATTGGGTCGAGGGGTACCTCGATTCCGATTCGGGCTCGCTGGTCGAGGTGTCTTTTGACGGAAGTGGTCGCGTGAACGGACTGGGGATCACTGGCATTTGGGGAGCGGATCCGAGCGTACCTCCGCTTACCGGGAAAACTGTCCGCGACGGGGCAGAAGTGTTCTTTACGAAGGCCTGATTTACGATTCTCTTTGAACGAGTCTTGGACTTTCTTCTTTTTTTTTCCGGGTAAAACACTATTCGTTGAGCTTGGGAAAGAAAATTCCGATGCTATATAGCGGATTATAATCGGTAGATTTCATATAATGGACCGTTGACTTGTCAAACCAATTGTAAGTGTTAGTGGTGTGACGGTAAAGCAGACTGTGGCTTGTTAGGCGTGATCCATCTTGCTGCTTGACCTGACCATGCGGTTAAATCACTGTCGTTTGTCAAGAAACCAGGAGGGACAAGGAAAGTGCGGCCGTCCTCATAACGTGAAAGCTGATGGACTCAAATACACAGGTACCCAATCCTTGTCGAGTGGAATCTCCGCAAGATTGCGAGTATCTCTGTTCGTAGGAAAGGAACCGTCGAGCGTGTCATTGGAGCAAGCGCACAAAAAAAACCGGAGGGTGCTCGTCAAGATGGCTCAGCGATGCGGAGTTTTGGAGCAATATGTGGACCGGATTTCTCCGCCGATGGCCTTTGTAAATCATGCTCATTGTTACGCTTTTTTTTTTGATATTCTGTGTCTGTTCTGTGTCGTTCCAGTCTGCTGTCTGTTTCGCCGCGAGACTGCGAATACGACCACTTGGATCCAGCATCCTTCTGAGCAGCTCCTGCCCCGAGTGCTAACAGTTGCATGGTCCCTTTCCTCGACCCCGCGCGGTCGAAGTGGACGGAGCAGAGGCTGGCCGTTGAACGTCGGACATTGGACATCTGGGACCTAGCTTCGGCGTGCACAAGCATTTTCCTGCAGTTACAACCGAATGGGGATGGATTGTGGGGGACTACTCGCCTCTTCTGTCCCAAGAGCGAACATATCGACATCTGCTGTTCGGTTCGCGCAGCTTGACTGTTAACATCGGAGGTGCAATTTTTCTCCACAGGAGAAAGTTTGCTTTCCATGCTAGGGGATTAGGCCAAAGTCAGACTCAGAATCCCTTTCATGCCACTTCGTGCCTTCTTATCATCTTCGTGTTTGTGCAGCTCATCCAGATGCGTAAGTCCTTTGGTCTTGGGCCCCACCCAATGGTATGGACCTCTTGCCTTTCTAACTGCGTACGCTGATTCTCTCCCTAGGAAGGTTACAAAAAGGCATCAAGGCCCAATGCTACCGATTATACTCAGATATCTGTCATCGCCATTTTCCTGACCGGCCTTATCGTTGCCTTATCCTTGTTTCTCCGGACTTCGCTGTACCTGGCAAAACATTTCCCGCTTATTGTGCTATTCTTCCACTTGACATCTACGCGATCAGTCTGTTGACTTTCATTGATCCGGAGATGCTGTTTCGCACTCTATCGAGGAAATTAGTCGTGAATTTATCGGCTTCGGTACGCGTCAATTCCTCGATGGCTTGATGTGACGCCATGCCAAGCCACTCCTGCTTGGGTGACATTTGTCCGAGAGCTATCTCGGCCGCCATTAGTAGTGGTTAGCAGGTATATATGTTCGCGTTCGGCGGGGGAGATGGTCGTAGACTCTTATTCGGTCACAATGGTTCCTTTGAAATCACTTGCGTATCTGATCGTATCGAGCGCTCTTTTCACTCTCGTGAATGCCCACTGTAAGTACATTAGGCTTATCGCTACGTTTCATTATCCATGTTTTCCCCTCTTTAGATACATTTCCGGCCTTGATTGTTAACGGGCAAAGGACCAGCGATTGGGTCTACGTCAGGAGGACTAACAACTATCAAAGCCGCAATCCAGTGAATAGCATTTTGTTTCCGACGCCACGCACGTACTAAGCGACTCCCCTTCTCAGGTCACTGATGTCCATAGTGCCGACTTCCGGTGCTATACCTCTCAAACAGGTGCTACAGCGTCTACTGTCAACGTCGCTGCTGGCTCCCAACTCGGAATCTCCAGCGATGGGACCATCTATCACCCTGGTGTTGTGTTCTACACTCTGAGATCGATGTAGTATGAAGGCTAACTGCATCGACGATCATATTCGCAGTCCCTGAATGTCTACATGGCGCGGGCACCAGGCAACGTCTCCACCTGGAACGGAGACGGTGCCGTCTGGTTCAAAGCGAGTCGTCTTGACAGTCGATGTCCCATCATAATGACCAAGCTCGCTGTGTAGGTCTATGAGATCGGCGCCGTTACCGACGGCGGGAAAAGCATTAACTGGCCCGCTCTTAGTTAGTAGTGAACCTTTGCGCGGTGACGAATTACAACTAACCTTACATTCCAGACTGCCGAGCGTCACCTTCACCCTTCCAAAATCCCTTCCATCTGGGCAGTACCTAGGTCAACCGTCTTCCGTCCGCTCGTGAGTTTAAACATATCTCTGACGTCCCTCACCGTCACCGTCTAGTCCGGATTGAATCAATTGCCTTGCACTCGGCATCCACATACGGAGGAGGTTTGTCAACAAGTCTATTCGATTTGGCAATCGCGCTAATTTCCCACTCATAGCCCAATTCTACATCAGTTGCGGACAAATCAACGTCACCGGTGGAGGTGGGCCGCTCACACGAGAGTCGCTCTTCATTCGCAACTGAGCAGCATGAACTTTACAGGTAACGGTAGTCCTGGTCCTCTCGTGTCCATCCCAGGAGTTTATACCGGAAATGTGGGCACTACATTTAATTTTAACCGTGGTTCATAGGTTCTGAGCAACTTTCTAGGAACCGGGCATCCTGATAAACATCTATTATCCCATTCCGACGACCTACGTTCAGCCTGGCCCTGTGAGCAATTCCTTTGATACACGTTTTCACCGGGCAATCTGAACCTGCTACACAGGCTGTCTGGAGAGGATAAGCTCCTGGCCTTCTTCCGTTTCATGACATCGATGTATGCGCCCACTATCACATAAGAATGTAATTTCGATCGCATCCTGTTTTCCACAGTCAATGTATGCCTTTCCTCATATCGTCTGGTTGCCATAGCTAGCTCGTATGAGACGTTTCTGCGCCGATCGCAAAGCTCGAGCATTAAATCAAAATTGCTGATTATACTATTATGAACCAATCTTATAAGCTTCTCGTTCCCAAGAATTCCACGTAAAGACGGGCAAGGGATGCGCTTCGGTATTATATACCCACTTGTTCAATGGGTATGACTCCGAGTCGTCAAAGAGCAGGAAAAGGTACTTGAGCGTTTCCGCGAGAAAGTAGCTGATGAGGTGACACGATGAGTGCTTTGTGCTGTCACTCGACAGGACTGCGAATGAGCTCACCTAGGCATGTCGTCAATTTTCTTTCCAGAGTCCGTGTCAACCTGGCTGACAGATGCATATCCGTACTTCGTCCTGCTGAATTTCTGGATCGATTTGAAAATCTCGTAGCCGCGCTCTCGCCACTTGACGTCTCCGGTCGTCTTCCACAGCATGTACATGCTTTCGATCGTCTAGGCAATTAACGGCGAGTCAGACAATGCCACACCTCTAAGTCAGCCAGGAGCCTGAATGGAAATAGTATACCTCGGGACGCAGGAGATACACCGGGGACGTGGTCACATAATCTCTCTCTTCCTTATCCTTTCTCCCGCCCTCTGCCAAACCAGGTGGAACGCCTCCGGGCCGACCACTATCCTTCCAGCTCGCCACGCGCTCGACCCACTTTTCGCCAGGCGTCATCCTCATCACGTCCGGACCCAAGCCCGTTTTCTGGTCTGCATAGGAGATGTAGCACGTATACGCGAGACCCTCGGCAGCCCACTGATGGAGCTCCCGCGTCTC
This sequence comes from Macrocybe gigantea, assembly GCA_011319805.1. Classification (NCBI taxonomy): domain Eukaryota; kingdom Fungi; phylum Basidiomycota; class Agaricomycetes; order Agaricales; family Callistosporiaceae; genus Macrocybe; species Macrocybe gigantea. The sequence continues at coordinate 257,997 of SJRY01000107.1, forward strand.
GGGGGCGAGTGCGTCGCCAAGCGTGTGCACACCGAGAGCTAGAACTCCAGGGAGGAAGCAGGAGAGGTGTTCCTGGACGTGCGTCGGGTTCGGTCCATGAGCATCTGTGACGTAGACCAGCTGGCGATTGGGAGTGACATAGAAGAGGTTTTCGAGGATGCCTTCAATAGATCTGAGGTCTGGGTTGTATAAATTTCGATCGATATCCCTCTATAATTGCTCTGAAGAAATTGAAAAATAAACTTACACTGATCACGAGCTTTCTCATCCCCGGTAAGCAGCCACTGCTTCAACAAATATTCATACCCGCTATCCCCAGAGGCTCCAACCGAGAAATGCTCTGCACATCCGAGTCATGCATGAAATAGGTCGCATTGAATCGTGAGCAAGAAAAGTGGTCCTACGATTGTGAGGTTTCCCGTCTTTGCTCCACAACACTGGAAATAAGCCATTTTGAACAGGTGCAGAGTATATCTTGTTCATGATGCTATCGACCTTTGTGGGAAACAGCACCGCTTTCAGTGTTCAAAATATGGAGAGAAAAAATTTAATACCTTCTCGAAGTACGTAGATCTTCCTGTCAGTTTGGCGAGATATTTGAACTCTAGCTGGCAAGAGGTCGCTTCGGCCCAGATAAGCACGTTACCAAGCCATCCGTCGCCCACTGCCCCTCTAAAGGACCAAAGAAAAAAAGAAAATAAAGATTTAAAGATTCGTAAAAACGTCCGAGACGGAAGGGTAATATCACGTTTGGGTATCAACCGAGTATGCTGGGAAGCCGGAAGATGTTCCGTTGAATGCGGGAAGAAGAATCTTTCCGAGATCATCAGCGCGCGTAAGCAAAATGGTTTCGTTGCTTAGAGCATACGCCGACAGCATGCCGCCGAGGTAGCGTATGGTCGTCTCGAAAAATGGCGCGAACGCGAGCTTGAAAGTGAATAGCGTCAATGATCGAGTTCCAAAATTTTGAAAAGCGACGGAGAAGGCTACCCTCTTTGTTGTAAAGTTCAGTCCGGCGACAAAGCCTACAGCCTCGTAGAATTCGCCATGCAAACCCATCATCCACATCGTGTCCATCGAATCGACGATGGATACACCCCATCCATTAAACCTTGAATAGAATTTTGCCAGTAATGGATAATCAAGGACAAGAACATCATGCAGCAGGACTCACTTGTCTGAACTACCGCCAGTGGTGGCCAGTAGTTCATCGTGAGGAAATGCATGCTTTTTATAACCCCTCAGGGCGTGAAGGTAAGCGTCGCGGACTTCTTGCTTCCTCTTTCCCCACACACCGGAGAAATCTGGAGACCCCGCCGTCGGTGGACGCGGCGGGCGAAAGGGTGGCGGGACCGGGCCCGGTGGAGGTGGCGGGGGCAAGTGAAATGGGTCCTCGTCAGACCAACCAGGAGCAATTGCAAACTCCGGGAGATCGAAGGAATGACTGAAAAGCATAAAGATTGAGAGAAAAACCAGCACCGCGCCCAGCGCTACGCATTGCCTCCTCCTCGCCGCGCAGAGACGACGAGAAAGGGGCCCCAAATCGCATCTGCTGGTCATCGTTGGAATTTGAGCTCGAAATGCCACATCTCAGAGGTTTGTGGTCCGTGTCAGGGCTGTGCCTCGGTTGAGCTTGGCATTGAGGCCATCATGATTTTCGCTGACGGCGTCATGGCGCCTAAATCCGGCCTTCATCGCCGTTTCGAGGTACCATCGTTGCCCGGCTGATGTGCTACGAAGTAGTACGAACGAGCTGGATGACTGTCTAGTCTTGCCTATGGTGCCCTACTCTTTCTATCTGCGTGTCACGTGGAATAGGTCTCCCTCAGTCCGCAACGATGGTAAAGGCGCGGAAGACCACGGAGAATGTTACTCGAAAGCCTCGAAAAAGGCCGCATACATTGGCCGTAAGGGTCTCGGAATGCTCTGAAGTGAATCCTACCAAGGCTAGCGACCAAAAAACCGAAGATTCGGCTGCTCTCGTTCCGTCGCGGCTCGCAGGACGATCAAAACCGAGGCGGAGACACAAATCTTCCAGTCGATCACTCAGGCTCACTACGACGAACTGGCGGCCGTGTGGGACCTGGACAAACGCACACCCACGGTCGCCTCACGCCGGGCGTGGGCTCTCGCGCGCAACATTAAGCCCGAGATGGTCCATCGGTGGTTTCACAGACGAAAGCAGCTGGCCAAAAAGGCGCGCCTGGTCTTGCCTCAAGACACCTATGATATGCCTGTCGGCACGCCGCCTGTAATTGTGCGGGACGACCATTCCCAAAAGAAGAATTGGTCGCCGGAACCCTTGCCTAAAGACGTCAAGCCGCGAATAAAATCCGAAGATACGACTCTTTTGCTCTCCTCCGATGATCGTGCTCTTTCCCCTTCCTCTACTCTTTGTGGTGTCTCGTGTCACGACTCGTATCCGGATATTATACCTTCCTCTCCCTCTCTTGCAGCTGAAGCGGATTCCACTCATATCTCTACTGCGTTGAAGGTTGCACAATGGGGTCCCTCTCGCTCAAGCTCTCCTGTCCAAGACTGTACTCTTCTTGGAAAGCCTCTGAATTTTGATGGCACAGACCACATCGCCGCTACAACTTTATCTCAGTCCATCGCTATATGCAGTCAAGATCCCAACTCGATTTCGAGCTTCACCTGTCCTCTTTGCCAAACCAGCAAACCGTCAGGTGCATTTCAATGTCAACTCTTCTTTCTCTGTTTTAGACCTGTGATACCGCTTGGTGATATCAGATCCCGATGTAGCAAATTGCTCTTTGAACTTCTCTGAAGGCGCAGAACCACTGTGGACCTATCCTTCTTATTACTTTCCGCTGACCGCGAGTCAAGATACCTTTGAACGAATTCTGATACCCACAGAGAACGACCCGCTCTCGCTGTTCGAGTTGTCCGCTATTCCTTTTATTTCCCGCTCTCCGGATTTGGTCAAGAATGCGAACCTGGATGTAGGCTGGCGCCATACTGCTAGGGGTTCTCTTCGTGGCCGTTTTGATCTTCAGTTTCTAACACCCTGTGACGAAATGGGAAACGGATGGTGCGTCGATGGTTTTCAGTACAGCTACGACGGATCGTTGTTTGCTCCCTGCACCCGTGACTAACTCTCCTTTGATGACCTGTAAACACTATCCTTAACCTGCTCTGCTAGCGTACGTATGTACATCATCCTTGTCAGTGCTCCAGAAATTGCCTTCGTCTCAGTGAATTTGTGGAATATTACATAATAATTTATCAAACTGCAGAATTAGCAGACTTCCCTCTTCAACATCTCCAACGACGATGGAGGACGACGCATCGCCGCCACCGCCGCCTGAAGAGCAATCTCCTCCGCCGCCTCCGCCTCCGGCAATGATGCACACGGGATCACCAACGGACTTTCTGAAAGGCGTCGTCGGAAAGAAGGTGATCGTGCGATTGACCTCGGGCGTCGATTATCGCGGTGCGTGTTATGTTACCCTCTGGCATGGACTGCTTGGCTTTTGCTTTGCGCCCGTCTCTTGCCTTTTCATCATCGCTGATTACTTTGGCTTGATCAACTCAATGCTAGGGATCTTGTCGTGTCTTGATGGATATATGAACATTGCTTTGGAGCAGACGGAGGAGCACGTCAATGGCGCGGTGACGAATCGATACGGAGATGCGTTCATTCGAGGAAACAATGGTTTGGTTTCCCTTCGCACTACCTCTGTACGCTCATGGCACTTACGTCACATTGTTGCCTCGCAGTGTTGTACATTTCTGCTGCCGAACCGATATGAAAGCAACTACCGCTGTGTTATTCCGATACTATTATCCTGGTTTTCAACTCTACCCGACACGATATCCAAGTCGAGGGCGAATTACTGCCGTTCATCTGATTAGCCGCAAGTCACTTGAACTTGATTGTCTTCGTGGCAATGCAATGCGACTTGTCAGTTACCTACATACGGTAATCACATTGATTGAGCATCTCAATTCCAAAGTTTTTAAGACCCAACCGACGTTGCCATCTTGCTACTCCAGGCGCGTGTCATGTCACCGCGAGCCTTCTCCGGAGCTGAACGTGGAGTTGATTGTTTAAGAAGTTGTCCAATCGGCACTAGCACTGATTTCTTGGGTCGACGAGCTTGGGGTTCCTCCTCGGGGACTCGTATTGCTTTAGCTAACCCCTCTCGGACCGCTTCTGTTCTCATTGTTGCCTCATATCCACCTGCTCTTTGTTATCTCACCGCGAAGTGTGTCTAGCGCGCCGGGAAGATGAATCTTCTCAGTCTAGGTTATTTAAGAACCCGTGCCGCGTCACGCAGTTTTGAGCACCTCTATGTCGATGGGTATTCTCTGCTCAGCCTGCGCGTCAAAGTCGACGACGGAAGGTCCAATGCCATTTATATTACCTTTGGAGGATTTTCACAACGACTAAAAGTTTTTGCTGTTGATGAGGAAGCCGGTACAGCTTTTCTTTCATTGAACAGGTGCTGGACCTCGTCAATCACCAATCGGGCCGTTGTGGGTTAAAGAGAAGGTCGCACATGCCCTCTGTTTCGCTTCTGTGGAACGTCAGTTCAAGAAATAACTGTACGATGGTCGTTGGTGCCTGTCGATGGTATCAGAAAACAGTGTCCAGTCCTGAACGGAAGATTCGTACGGTGACAAAGTTGAATGTGTCAGAAACAATGAGAAGAGAACGAGAAAAGTACATATTCGTGCATTTTGGTTTTCTATGGCCAGGCCAAACGTAAAAATGGCGGTGAGTATCGTTCCGCAGGATATCGTGACCATACCATATGATGTTCAATATGTTCTGCAGAAGCTATACGATGAATATTTAGCCCCTGTGACAGCCGCAACGTACAGTCCACCTGCAGCACATTCTGAATCGTTCTTCAGATTGAATTCTATTGCTATGGCTTTGCCGGCTCGATCTGCCGTGCGTCGCTTCAAGGACAGTGAGGCTGGACGAGTCTTTCTTTCAGTCTATTTCAGGCCATTAGGAACATATCCATCTCAAGAAGATTCTGAAGCTCTTTGAGTCAGAGATACCCCTTGCCAGCTGCTATACATCCTCGTAGAAGACTTGAAGATTTACGGACGCTTCGGTTTTAGATTTTCGCGCCCTTCCGGATAAATTCGCTATAAGAGTTATTGGCATTGATTGACTCTTTCTCTTTGAGCGGTAACATGATTCCTGAGATGAAGTTGTCGCCTCCTTGTGTTGCTGTGACGGAGCGGAAGAAAAATTCATCGCGTAAAATTGGGATTGGTCCTAGATTGTGAGTGACCAACTGTCTTCTTTCCTGGAGGTCCGTCTAATAGCGTATGTCGGAATCAGAATGCCTTGATTACCATAGAGTAATTCATCATGTCATGGTAAAGTGGGATGGATAGTTGTGTTCGCAAGTTATTAGTCGTTCTTGACATATGTACGGAGCTGGCACCGTATAGGTCTTAATCCAAAACGCATCATCGCAATGCGGTATTACGTGCGGCGAATGCCTAGTTCCTTGAAGATGCACAGATGGCTCCTTGTGGGCAAGAACAGGACTTCATGTCCATTCATAATAGGAGGTACGACGAAGTGATGTGATGCTGCAAACGATGACACATGGAACTAAACAAATGACAACACTGTGGTAACAACACAGCAGCTGTAGCCACTGTGGTCGCAGTTAGCTGTGGTCACTATGGTCCTTGTCCTCGTCATTGGCGACATCCACATTCCACACAGGACGCATGACCTTCCGGCCAAGTTCAAGAAGCTCCTTGTTCCAGGGAAAATCCAGCAAATTCTGTGCACTGGCAATGTGTGTGACAAGGAGACCTACGAGTATTTAAGAACGATCGCGCCCGATGTGAATGTGGTGAGAGGGGACTACGACGAAGTGAGCCTTATGCTTAGTTGTAAATTAATCTCAAAATTTATGCAACTCTTCCCTTTCATCATGTCCAGACGCCTGCATTCCCGTTATCAATGACTGTGCTTCATGGCCCGATCCGGATAGGCATCATACATGGCCATCAATGCGTACCAAACGGCGACTTGGATTCGCTGAATGCAATCGCCAGGCAAATGGATGTTGACGTGCTGATCTCTGGTCATACACATTCGTTAGTCTATCATTTCGAAACGAGTTTCCGCCTGAGCTGTTCAACTTGATTTTTTCAAGGTTCCAAGCGATTGCGTATGACAACAAATTCTTCGTTAATCCTGGATCGGTAACGGGAGCGTGGACTGGAGCGTATAATGGGTGAGTTCCTAACTCTGGCGCAACTCGCCGCTCATACTTTCGTCCAATTAAAGCGACCCGACACCTTCGTTCGCTCTGATGGACATCCAGGGGTCTGTCATTGTGACCTATGTATACCAGCTCATAGAGGGAGAGGTCCGCGTGGAGAAGATCGAATGGAGGAAAGAACCAGAGCCTCCAATCGCCGCGCCTCGGAGTAACGTCATGCCACAAAATATACCTAGCCCCTCTCCGAGCAGTCCGCCTGGTGGTGGATCTGTCTGGTGAAATGCAAGAAGCTCTCCCTGCTGCGAGATTGTCGAAGACGAGTGTTCAAGCATGATGGCGCCCAAAGCATGCACGACAGATAGACAAGACATGTCGCGAATTGCACGACGTCTTTTTGTTTTGACAAGCCCCCATTGGAACCGTCTATGTGTCTCTTGCCAACGTTACCGCATAAAGTATCGTCGGGCGAATGGACGTCTGGGTTTGAAAAAGAGAGGTACTAGCCGCGACGGTCCGCGTTGCGTTCAGTACATTTGGGGATCCGTTGACAGATGCATGTTATTGGTACATAAACCCTGCACGTAGTATACCGACGAACAGAAAAGACAAAAAGGAGAAAAGGAAGAAATTAAGGAACGACTTCGGCAATTCAGATGCCATAGATGTAAGGATGAGCATGGAAGCGAATGAGAGCGGCTGGATGTATGGTATTTGCCGAGCATAGTAGCGTGGAACGCCTTCAGGCGACTTGAGCAAGACAAGCAGATTGAAACAAAATTGAGCTGAGAGTCCAGAAAAAAGACCTTTTGCACTACTGGCGATGTTCCTGAGATATAAGGGCAATGGCTTTCTCAGATCGGGGCTTGATGTTACACTTGTACGGCAACGGGTAACTTGAAAGCACAAACGTTTATCTGAAGGGCACAAAAAGAGCGAAGCTTTTTCATTACCTGATGATTCCAGACGAGTTCTCGTGCACAGGCGTGATCTCGACGCCGTTTTCCACGGCTTTGGAGATGTCGAAGACGGCAAGGGACATGGCAATGGCGGAAAAGAGGGAGTTGTCTGCGAGATACATGCCTGGGCAGATGCGCCGTCCGTACCCGAAGCAAATTCCCCTCGGATCTTTCTGGGCAGGCCGTCCCGGCGTGGCGATGTGGCGCTCCGGTATGAATGCGAAGGGCTCAGGGTACGTCTCCGGATCGTGAAGCATGTTCCTTAATTTTTTGTACCAGGAGGAAAAGCGGAGGCGTTTAGACGAACGAGGTCGACATCGGCATGAGGATTTTAATATAACCTACCAGAGATTAGCGACGATGATGGAACCTTTGGGAATATGATATCCGTTAACGATGCTGTCCTCCAGAGCCGTGTGGGGGACACCTGTCAATACGAATTCAAGAAGATTAGCAGTTTCGCGTATATATTTAGGGTTAGTGGTGAGCGGGAAGATGCTTGCCTGTTGGTGCCACGCTGTTCCACCTTAAGACCTCGCTGACGACGGCATTCACGTACGGAAGATGGGGACGATCGGCCAAGCTTGGGAGTCTCTCATTACCAATGACGGCATCGATTTCGGCTTGAGCTTTCTTCTGGACATCTATCGCGTTGCAAAGGAAAAACGGAAAGAAGAGTATGACGATCTCAGCAGCTAGGCATTTTGGGCCATCGGGTATACTCGCCTGGGTTGAGTACCATCGCCAAGAAGAAAGCGTATTCTGCAGACACTGTAGTGTCAGCGCCACCTACGAAAAAGTATTAAGCTAAAGTCGAAATATTGGTCATAAACTCGACCGACCTCCGTACATGGAGCTGGCGGCGAATTTGATATCGCTAATCTCTCGCTGCGACAAATGCTCCTCGTTTTCCATCAAGTTTGAGACAAACGAAGAAGGAGCAGCTCCTTCGGCCTTTTGTTTATCAAATTCAGAGGTTTTCTACCAAGTCAAAAAGAATGCGCTAACCATCTTGCTCTTGGTATGGGAGAACGGAACTTCGACCATCGCCATCGTGTCCTTGGCCCATTCGCGCGCCTGGGCTATGAAACCCATACCGGGAAGCCATTCCGGGAGGTATCTCAAGAACGGGAAGAAGTCGACGAGGAAAGCGCCCGGCACGGTCGCGGCGTTGAAGTTGCCATTCGCCTTTTCGATGAGATTGACGAACGGGTCCTCCTCCTCTTGCACCTCGATGCCGTACGTCAGCCTGAGGATGATGCCGCCAGCGAGTCTTCAGGAAATCAAGGGCAGAGGGAAAAAATTTTTTTAGGGGCATGGTGTGAATAGATGCCGAAACGTTTCTAGGAATCAACTTACTTTCGGAGGTGACCCATCAAGTCGGCCGGGTTGGCAAGGGTCCTCTTCAGGAATTTGTGCGCCGCTTGTTCGAGGATCAGACTGTGTTGCTCCATAACGTTGTATCCGCCGACGACCCTCGCAAAGTGCTTTCTGTACGTCCTGAAGCGCTGGCCGTACGGAAGCAGGACGAGAGTGTCGCAGTAGCCCACAAGTTCACCACCCATCTCCAACCTAGGCCTGTTGGAGTAGACGGAACCTTTCTTGTCGAGCTCCTCCATGATCTTGGAGGAGTTTATAATGATCATGGATCGGCCCATGACGCTGACGGAACAAATTCCACCTAAAGGTCAAAAATAGCACACCGAACGAGACCAGCATCTATTGAGAAAACGAGACAAGAATTCTGAGAAAGAGGCCTGGACAGCGTACCATATTTCCGGCCCCACTCGGCGAACGTCAGCCATTCCCTCGACGACGGCATGTCGGCGACATTCTTGGCGCCACAAAGTCAGCGCCAACCGTTCTGGGAAGGATACCAGGGGAACTGAATAGAACGTACGCCAACAAGAGGGAGACCCTTCGGTCCCGGCGGGAGGGGTAGAGCCTTCCTAGCCTTGAGATAGCGCTGAAGGATGTAAAGCCCGAAGGCTGCTAAGACGATATCCAGCTTTGTGACAGGCATAGGAAGACAGCAAACAGAAGGGACCTCGGCTCGTGAGATGAAGAAGTTGGAGTGTGTGCTTTCCTCGCTCGACAAGCTGCAAGAAATACGCAGCTTGGGAGCTTGCTGATCAGGCTTGTCGTCTGAGGGCCATTTTAGTGTAAATAGATTTTTGTCAGGCCCAATATCAGAAATTTGTTCTAGTGTGTGAACCGCGGGAACATGTGCGCGTTGGTCAACCTTTTATCCCGTCGTCTTGTATCAACAAACGATACGACGAGACGCCCACAGCGACCCAGACCCGGCGCCTTTGGTGACAACTAAGACTTCTTGCCTACACTGTATAACCGCAAAACGGAAGCTCTTTCTGTCACAATTGATGCGGAAACGGATGCATATCGAGTGGTAACAGCAAAGCCACCTGCACGCGCCGGTGCTGCTTCTATTTTCCCTTTACGCCCGAGTAAAACTCAGCTCGACACGGGTTGCCTGGCACTTAACACACATATCTTATTATAATCTCTCGATGACAAATGAGGCATAGTCAAGTGCAAAAACTGAAAGAGCAGGTCAGGTGTTCCCCTTGGGGTACAAATCCGACCGGGCTTGTCGACCTTTCGTCCTCCTTGGACGACCAATCCCGATGGACACTCTCCATTCAATTTTGCCTTTCTATAATAACCTGTCTTTGCTGCACCGTTATCTTCCAGTTGATATGGCAAAATGTGAAGTAATCAGGTGCACAGGAGCTCGGCTAATAAAGGGACCCCGGCCCTTCGAAAACTTTCCACCTGACAGAGATGGCTAACCGAAGATCTGGGATCTCACAAGATGGCCTTCCTGAGGTCCCCGCTCGTTTGGAAATTCGTGCGGACTCCGATCGTTTCTCTCGGCTCTCAACCCTTGAAATCCTCCATTTGGGTGAACAAGATCTCTTTTATGCATGGTCATTCCGCCCTGTATTCCCAAGCACCCCACTCGCTCTTGTCTCGCTACTCCGCTTTTCGTTCCCTGCAAATCGCTCGTTCTTTTAAAGTCGGAGTCGCAGACGTGCTTGAAATTTCATCATGACGCGGTACGAGGTAGAGAGGATCGACGCGAAGTACGTTTAGCGACCCTTGTTATCGAAACGAGAAATTGACAAGTGCACTCAGCCTGGGTTCCATGTTAATTGGAATCCTCGTCAGCGCTGTGCTCTTGGGAGTGTCCTACCTCCAGACTTTCTATTACTATATGGGTGGGTCGGAACGCAGTCAATATGAATTTCAATTCACCTCTGGTTCTGTAGATTATCCCAAAGACCCATGGTATTTGAAGGTGATGGTATGTATGGCTACTTTGCCGTCCTTTCGGCGATGTTGACTGCCGTGGAGGTGTTTTTGACGGCGTTCTACGACTCCGTACATCTCGCATTCATTACGCACACAAGTGGGTCGCCCAAGCAATGCACCTGGAATGTTGACTCCAATCGCGTTGTCTTTTAGTCTATCATTACTTGGTGTCAAATTTCAGGTAGGTCATTGACGGGTAGCAAGCTCCGACGTGAGGCTGATAGGCTTGAACTGTAAGCAATGAGGTAGCATTGGGACAGATGACTTGGTGGGTTTCTGCGGCTGGACTCCTACCGAGATGATCGCTCATTAAAGTGCAGGTCCGTTGTGGTGAGAGTCGCCAAATGAGATGGCAATTTTCTGTATCAACTAACGCTTCCCTAAAGATGGAAGCTTTGCTGACCGTGGGTTCAGTCGATATTTTGCTAGCGGTTCACTGATTAATTTCTTATTTATAGGGAATGACGGGATGCATCGTTCAGCTGTAAGTTGCCGGCCTCCTCCTATCTCGTCGTCCTTGTCCTCATCGAAATCCAGCTTCTATCTGCAACGCGTCTGGAGGTGTAAGTGCAATGGCACAGGCTGTTTTCCACTGGCTAACACCCTTTGCATAGTGAGCCACAGAAACTACATAATAACAGGTGTCCTCTTGTTCCTGATCTTGGGCGACGTCGGTGAGTAAAACTGAACTCTCAGACTGCGCTATGAGGACTTATTATCTCCTGTTCAAAGGGTGCGGAACGGGTAAGCATTGACCGTCCGAGTGATTGTTGCTCTTGTCTGAGGTCTTCCCCTTACCCATAGCCTGGGTTGTCCTTGCGTACGTCAATTAGAACGCGAGTAATACCTTTCTGACATTTGTACCCCAGAATGGAATGCCAGACTTATCAAGATCTCGTGAAGCTCAACGTATGTACTGAACGTTTGATGATGATGCTGGCGTTCTGATCATCTCACAGCCCTTAACGATTACAATTAACGCCTTCTCAGTCGCCGCGGACGTTCTAATCGCAGCGAGTCTTTGTTATATGCTCCACAGATCCCGCACTGGCTTCAAAAAGTAGGTTATATTGGTTATTTCTGTGCACGAATCCTTGGTAACAATGTTTCTCCCGTTACATAGATCGGATAGCATGATCAACCGATTGGTGATTTTGAATGATATTTCCATTCTATACATCGTTCTCTGACGTCCCCCAGATACTGTTCGTGGTTAACACTGGAGTGTGAGCATGATCCACGTGTTATCTATGCAGACGCTCACTACGAACTTCAATTTTTATAGGCTGACCAGGTACCTATATCAACTCTTTAACATGGAAGATCAGAACTGATTAAACTCGGTTCCAGCTGTTGCGCAATCGCCTCTCTCATTGCGGTTCGTCTGCTTTTGCTTCACAACTGCTAAGGAGCTCGCCCGACTTACATACGTTGTCAGCTTGTCGCATCCCCTGGCACTCTGATTTACGCATGTTTCTACTTCTGTATCGGCCGCTGTAAGTTCGGTCTGTCTTGGCGTCGCAGTGCTGTCCTTCATTTCGCCCGCCGTCTCTACAGTGTACACGAACTCCTTCTGGCGACACTCAATGCACGAAACAGCATCACATCGCACTCCGATGATCCAAGCCAGATGCTAGTCTCTATGCCGCCGAGTCTCCTGAATCAACGCACTCTTCGACAAAAGTGCAGCCCAATATCTCAATCCGTATTGACACTACAAAGGAGCGTGACCAGCCAGATATCCAAGTTGTGAGTGTCTTCCTTTCGTCCTTCCACCCTTCAGCTCGAACAGTGCCTTTCTCTAAACAGCGTTCAAAGTCTGGCCACCACACCAGCGAGGAAGAACTTTCGCAAAAGCTTCATCCTCTATAAATGCTGCAATACCTTGAAAACAAATAGCAAAAAAAACCGTCAAGCCCATTCGTGTTATCTTACATGTCTGTTTAATGAGTCGCAACTGTTTTCCCTACGGAAGCACTCTGGCACCGCTCGCCTGCATCGCACATGCTGGCACGGATTCTACGCTCCAGGGGTCATTTGTAGTGGCGGCCCTTGAAGGTGCCTCTAGAGATATAGTTTGTTTCTTGCATGTTGCAACGTTATTTGCTAGGTTTGGAAAGCTTTGCACATTGGGCGACTCGGTATGACACGGAGGTCGCAGTCTCTCGTATTTAGAGTGATATACTTATGAACCCGGGAGATCAATATTGTATCGTTGCAGACCAGGTGACCGCAGAGTGTGATCATGATCGCACGTCGGATATTGACCCTTAGTCTAGGCTTTTGCAGGATGATGAATCGATGGTGTGTGTAGACGATGGCATGCGATGATGCATTGTGGTCTTTCTTTTACTCTTTCTTTCTATGTGACGATCGATGCCTTCTTCTCAAGAGACCTAGAGGCTCGGAAGCTCTCAAGACTCGGACAGCGTCATGGACACCGGGAGCAATCTGTCGCGCAAGAAACTGGGCTCCGCACACGTGTTGGATAAACCTTCGGGCTTCCGATCAGATTATGAGCACCTGTCATTCGTGCAGTCACCCATGGTCGCCACATGCTTTTTTAAAAAAAAGAAAAAAAAAAAGAAAAAGGGACCGGCTAGATTGCGGAGCTGTGAAGTCTGGAAGGCTGAAAGCGCCACTGACATACTGTAACAGGATGCCCTGACCTGACTGCAAGATTTGCAATCTAGACCCCCAGCCATTCACAACTAGCTCGCCAGTGCGCACTGCGCAGCTCCCATTGCGCGTTATACATATACCCAGAGGAGACGACTTGCTCACCGTTTCATGGAAGATCAAAATTGCCAGAGGAGTCTTTTTTTTTGAAATATCACGAGCACGACGCGCTTCTGATTTCCTCTCCACTTTTTGATCTCTGCCCTCGTAACCAAGGACTGCACATTGAAAAAGTATGATCACTCGCAGGCTACTGGACTCGAATCACCACAGTATTATTGCATCTCAGAGATTTAGAAACGCGAGCACCAACCGTCCCTGCGACACGTCAAGCGCTAGCACACGATACACCTGTGATCGTGATATTCTTTTCCATCGAAACTTCACATCACCCGACGCTTGATGATGATGTCAATTCCCACCCAAATGAGCAGTTTCTCTTATCTTCCGCAGGCCGAGTCCTCAAGTCGTCCCTGTGCGACGATCTTGCCCAGACAGACCTCTGCATCGATCTCATTTCGACGACCGTCAAGTCCGCAAATTTCTGGCCTCAAGCCTCTGTCCCTGCAAGTGCAAGATCCTCGAATAGGGGTTTCGTCCATTGCTGTTCCATCCTTCCTGACAGAGGCTCGCAACGAATTCAAACTGCCCTGCCACCGTTAGCTAGATCCGTGAAATTTGTTGTGGCACGGTCCAGTCCAGACTTCATCATGGAGCCAAGCTCCAACACGTTTCTGTGACATTCTGACATGTTGCCGCAGTGAAGATGGCATCGGACGTTTCCCTCCGTTTATTTTTTTGAGATATGACCACTGGATCCGGTCTGGTTCTCCACGATCACTTTATGGACTCGGTCTTTGCCATGGGCTACGTTTCCCTCATGTTGTCAACTTTCATCCTTGCATGAGAACGACGATTGCATCCGGCATGCCCATAGAGCCCATTGATCGTTGATTCCGGCAGCTGAGAGAAAAGAAGAATTCAAAAAATTGCATCCGATTAGGTCGCCTTGACTTTTTGGCTCTTGTGATGCGTCTATTCGTTACCTAGTACATTAAAATACATATACAGTATACATTGCCCCAGCACCGGAAAGGAAATTCAGCTATATTATCTGGAATGACGAAATGAGATGGAGAGGAAGAAGCAATGCCAATAATAATATGAAGAAAGGACTTCTTTGCCAGGTAATTCATTTCCCCGGTGAACGCACATGTGAGTCGCGCAGTTGCAAGGTGAGTTCGGCCAATTGATGGATGGAGTTGCCGTCATGAGAGCAAGAGCAAGGCGGTTCACATAGATTATCAGGGTTTTGCGTCCAAACCGGACGAGTAATCATAGATTAAAAGCGAAGAAAAAGGAAAGAAAAGGTTTGAATCGGTATTCACCCTTTGAAACTATAGAACGGAAAATAGGGGAAAGGGAATCCTCACTGTGTGATGTGAAGTTTCTTCAGAATTTCACCCCAGGATGGCCCGTGAAGGTGTTCTGGATATTGATTCGACTCCGAGTCAAACGACCCGGGCATATCCAGCTTGTACTCTTCCTCTTCTTTTGGTGCTGCGACGACGGCTTTTGATTCCGCTGGGGGCTGCGAGGACTCAGCTATGGGAGCTTGTTCTTCCGCCTTGCGCTCTATAGAAGGTGTATGCGGTTCTGGAGACGTCGGGGCTGAAGGTGGCTCGTCTGCCATCCGTATATCGCGTGGCTCGTCTTCGTTCGCCTTTGCCTCCGACGACGTCGAAACAGTCTCCTTACTCGATTCAACCTCAGGTATGTCGGAGCGTTGCTCCTCGTCGTCATCAGACTCCATGCTGCCACCACCGAGCCATCCACCCCCTACCGTATGGATGGGTTGCTTCTTCGAACCGGAGTTGAACCGATGCAGGGCACGCGCAGAGGCAATGGCCGAACGCCACCGAGCCTTGGGGTCGAAATTGGCACGCAAACCGGCTCCAATATCGTGCTCTTTGGATGGCTCATGCGTCGTTAACCACTATCCAGTGTCAGGTGGTTAGAAACGGATTCCGGATGATCGGGGGAGAGATGAATGAATAGGCCACGCACTGGATGCATCAGCGCTTGCGAGGCTGTTGGCCGCCTGACTGGGTCAGGTTGCAACAGAGCTTTGATGAATTCCTTGGCTGGTTTATATTCTGAAATCCGTGGCCGAAACTGTAGAAGACAATTCCGTACCTTGATTGGACACGTTTTTCCAATATCGTTCATGAAACTCAATCTTGCCCTCGTTTGTTTCTTTGATCATGGAGCCAAGATCCTCTGAACGGAAAGGTGTGTAACCACAAAGCAACACGTATGTAATGACCCTGGTAATGGGGGAACGTGTCAGGCATCACGGACGATTGAAAACCCTAATATCTTACCCTGTAGCCCAGATATCGACTGCCTTGCCATGACCTTCTCTGTTCAATACCTCTGGAGCAACGTAACCAAAGCTTCCGGCAAGCGAGTGGAGCTGTTCTTCAGGAGTGTGCAGGTGTTTCGCTCTGCAAAAGGCAAGTTAAGCATCTTGATGTGGCTTAAACCAGCTAAAGATATCACTGACATTCCAAAGTCGACGATGACAATGTCGCTGTTTTCGTCCCTTGTGCGGTAGAGGATATTCTCTGGTCTGAGGAGGATGACGTCACGACAAGAGGTAAGACAATTTATTATAATGTCTCACTTTAGATCACGGTGGACGATGTCATGCGCGTGGAGGTACTGGATGCCGGAAAGTATTGACCTGCATGATGGGCTGAGTATTGCGACGGTTCGTACCGTCGAACAGACGTACCGCACGACCAGGACGGCATCGTGCTCAGTAAACTTGCCCTTCTTGGTGATTCGCTCGAACAGCTCGCCTCCCACGGCGAGCTCAAACGACAGGTAGTACTTTGACCGCGACTCGAACCACTCGTAGAATTTCACCTTGAGCCATGACATCCCATCGGAATGAAATTTTAGAGGAAAGGAAGAAAGACACGAACGATATTGGGGTGATTCAGCCCCTTCAAAACTCCATCTCGCTCCAGACGCTGCTTTCGTTTCCCTTGACCTTCTTCTTCGGAATCATCTTCAGAGCCACGTCCTTGAGAACCTCGCCTTGTTTGGACTTTTCGGAGCCGGCCGATGAAGAGGAGAAGGACGGCGTCTTCTTTAGACCAAGCGTGTGTGCGGGATGGTGTTTCTCATCCCCGAAATCTTCCATCTCCGCGGCGGCTCCGTGCTCCGCCACAGCTACCTGTTCCGGCGGTACATGCCACGTCGCTTTCTAAACACAGAGACGAAATCTAAGCAACCCTCAGAACGCCCAAGAGCAAGAATGTGACACCTACGACGACCTTTCCAAACGTTCCGGTACCCAACACCTGGTGTAGCTCGTAATTCTTCTTCTTCGAAAAGCTCGGTGGTTGCGGAAGCAACGTCTCCGCGATCGAAAACTTCATTCTGGCTCAGGACGGCTGTCGTGAATGAAAAAGAGCAGGTCACAAAGACGCTCGACGACGAGCTAGCCAGAGTCCGTTGGGTTTGCTTGATTTGAGTTGAGCGCCAGATGTCAGACGCGCAAGGCGCCTATGTTTGCTTCCCCTGAATTATGTCGCGATCACAGCCTCTAGGAGGGTCCCCGGAATCCGCGTTTCGATACAATGAGGCTGTCAGAGGCGTTTCAACAGCCGGAATGGCGCTCGCAGGTACCAAAGATGACAGACGCTCGCGACGAGGGCCGAGACAGGCTGGGAACAAATTTTGAGGACCACAAGGACATACTCCAGAAAACAGAAATCAGTCATGATATTCAGGGCACGAGGCCGATCCACTGAATACATAAAGATAAGACAACAAACACAGCCTTGGCGTGTTCCTATCTTTAAGTTTGTCGCCCAAACCGAAAAGTTCAGCAATAAAGTATAAAACATTACAACAAATATCGAATAAAACGTTACGATTACGAGTCCGAAAGTGTCCAAGACAGCAAGTTATCGAGCAATAACGTAGGATAACGAATGACGACGACATTGAAAGAGTGAAAAAATGGTATAGAAAATCCAACATTCGCTCAATGGGAGGCTTTGATCAAATCAGCCGCCTTTTCAGCGACGCCGTAAAGCGTGGAGGAAAGGTGAGCACTGATCTGCAACGGCATGACGGAAGCATCGACGACCCTAAGATTGGTCGTGTCATAGACCTTGAGCTGGGCGTTTACAACACCTGTACACGACCGACGATGCTGAGCACAAATCAGTTTAGAGGGAGAGGCCAAGCGAACCCACCTCCCAGATCTCTTCTCATCATCGAGGCCGTACCGACCGGATGAGCGACCGACACAAATTTGTTCGTGATCCACGTCTTCCAGTCTTGATCCGTTCCCCTTTGCGCGTTATCGGGCACGCTTGATCCTGGAATGGACTCGCCCGTCGACAGTGAACTGCACAAGGGTACCGAATTGCAGATTCAAATGCGAACCCATAAAAAAAAAGGGGCCAGAAATGAACGAACCTAAGAGGTTGACTGGTCAAGATTCTCCGGGAGAGCCTGGCGCCAGCAACCTGGATGTCCATATCTATGTCCGTGGTGAAGTAATTGACTTTGATAGTCGGGTATGTAAAGGGGTCTGTGCTCTGTACACCATTACACGACATGCTCGAACAAAATGACACTCATTTACCTTGATGCTGACAGAGCCACGACTGAAAGGCAATAAATTCCATATAAGGACGCCCAATCCACTGGCGAAGAGCATTAATTAAATGCAACCTTCGCCGAAGCGACGCAAAATGAAACCTACTCTGGGTATCCCACATCGAAGAACAACTCCGCAACAGGTGCTACGAACCAACGCGGCAACAACGACGTTAGCTCTCCTTCACATCACACACACAAAGGTGAAACCGGAGCCAATCTCACCATTCTTGTCCGTGATCAGCGCTGCTTGGACCTGCAAGATCTGCTCAGCAGCGGCCGAGCTGACCACTCCGCCCTTGTTCGCAACCTGTCCGGCCCAAGTCGAGATCGAGCTCTTGATCTTGTTGACAGCGGCGGCAGCAGCGGAAGACGCGTTGCCTGCGTTGTTGTTCGACGGCGACGTGGAGAAGATCTCATAGATGTTCGGGAAGGCTATGGTGTCCGTCGGTCCACGGCCGCCTGGGTTGAAGCCATTCGAGCGGGCCCCCAGAGCGGATTGCGTCTGTTGACAGGAACAAGAGTGAGAAAAAGGCAAAGCCGCGCCGGTCCTTCGGCTTCGCACCTGTTCTTGCAGATTCTTGCCAACACCTTTGAGGTCAATCAGCGTCTGTATGCCGAATTGCGACAGAAGAGCGGAATCGCCGATGCCCGAAAGCTGAAGTAGCGCAGGAGTCTAAAACGATGGAAGCGCAAAGTTAAACGAGATTTCGTTTTCTGATTTTTTTCAATGACGGCACCTGGATGGCGCCTGCCGCGATGATGACTTCTCTCCTCGCCTTCGCGGTATATCTCGTGGATCCGCCGCTGGCTGGTGCGAATTCGATACCTGAGGCTGTGAGCGGGATAGAGCCAGGGTTCGAAAAAGTAATTTTCGTGACCTTGTGAGAAAGTTTATTTAAAAAAATTGAAAATTGAAAATTTCGAGCTGGGCGCGGCCGAACAACTCACGAGATGTTTCGTCAACGTCAGCCAATTCGTCCGAACGCTTTCGACAGGAGTGAGATAGGCAGCCGGTGCAGAAGATCGATGATCGGCGTCGTGCCAGTTCATCAGCTGGGCAAAAATATTGTCAAGGGCTCCACGATACATTCAAGCTATGGTCGAGATTCAGACTCACGAAAGGGGTGATGCTGACGCAGTTCGGTGTGCCGCCGTTCAAGTCCTTGTACCGCTTGATTCCCGTCAAACCGACGATAGTGTCGATAAAGTCCTGCTGCTGAGGGCCGCCGTACATTTCATCGGGATATGTAACCTGGACTGGACCGGAATATCCGTGATATGACGAAATGTATTGTGCACCTTTGGCCGCTTGCTGCGAGTTGGGAGGCGAAAATGCTTCGGACTTGAGTGATCATGAAACGTTAGAGAACACCGCGAAAAGACCAGTGCAAGTTTGTTTTACTTTTTTCATGTATGACCAAACTCCTTCCCAATTCCATCCTACGCCTGCCTCGGAGGGATCAAGTAAAGCTGACCACGCGTCATACTGCTCCCTCAATCCGCGTGTAAAAGCAGCACCATTGATAGACGCTGCGTCACGGACACCAGATACGTCAACCATCGACACGTTTTACCAAAGACAGACGAGAAAAACGACTGACAGCCTCCCCCAAGCGTTTTCCCACTGTTTTGCGAAGCAACGGTAAGCGACAGTGAGAAAGACAAAGACAAAGCTCAGACGCGAACCCTGGTATGCTCCTTCCCTGGTCTGCAGGCCAGTTCCAGTTGAGGTTCGAACCGAAAAACTGTCCGTAGCTGTATATGTCGTACACGATCGGATTCGTCCTTCGGCGGCTGTTTCGACGAGCATTGCGACTGGAATGATGACAGCGGCTCTGTTTGCGTCGTATGTACTCTGGAAGATTCATCTCCCACGTGAACGAAGGCGGCGCGTGCGCCAAAAGGTTCACTTTCTTCTTGGCTTCCTCGACTTCCTGCGCACTAACCTATGGAACATAACATACAGCTTCCCATGGACCTCGATAAATGGCGCGATCCTGTAGATTGCTATGGAGCAGATAACAAAATTTGGCAAGATCTGGATGAGATCCTTCGCGAAACAGGATTTACGCAATGGACAAACATTTTTGGTTGCACCCTAGCCACTCCCCATCGCTCCATTCCAGATACAAGGGGATATGACTATATTATACCTCATCGTAAGCCGGACACCCGTGAAAATGGCCCAGGGACCGCCGGTGTGGAAGGGATTTTCTCCCGTCCGCCACGAGGTATCTGCGGTCGTTAGCGTAGCACGGTTGAAAATGTGACTTACGTTGTGTAAGCAACTGCTATTCCGAACTTGCTCGGAAAATGACTTGACGCGCCGTGAGCGCGTGAACTTGGATTTCGACTTAGATGAAAGGAAGGGTGTTAACTGGGTCAAAATGGATGGATTTCGAGGGTGTTGAGAGTGATCAGAGATGACCCCCCAAATACAATACAAGCAGTCTATATACGAGAGTCACGAAAAACGTTCTCGAAGGAAAATGGGAATTAAAATCACCCTATAGAACTTCGAGAGAAAGACTTTTCGGACCGGGAATGACTCGGGAACCCTCGACCGCACTCGTCGTCGACCTATTGACGTGCGTCACCGCTGCCCCACCAGTGCGGATCAATCAACGAGGGGAAGGTTCTCCTACCGTCCGGCCGTCGAAGTCAGTCCTCGGAGATCTAATTGGGGAGTGCGCGTGAAAAGAGGTAAAGTAAGCATAAACAAAGGTAGTGAATGAAACACTACCACACCGGATGGCTAGGCATGTTCGATTGGACGGTCGGTATCTGCCGAACCGTTAAAGTTTACTATGTTGACATTCGATCTAGAATCCCCTGAATCGAGCTGTCCGTTTGTCAAATGGACAGGATGCTGTCCTTCGCGTTATCGCTGTCAAAGGTGAAGGGTACGAACATCTCAAGATCCTGCCGAAAATCGCGACGGGCGGGAAGGCGCTGTACAGCAATAATCACGCCCTGCCTATGCTTTCGGAATTCCAGTTTGAGGACATTGTGTTTGGCGTCTTTCCCATGGTTGGTGGCATGGTCTCTGAAGCCTACAATTTCTGGCCCTTGAAGTCAGTGGGAGATATCGTCGACATGATTATGCAAATGCTGGAGGTGAGTTCATTAAGGCTTATAATCTAGACTTTGTTACTATCGTGACTTGGGCCCTCGCATTTATCCATGACTTGAATATTGCCCATCGGGTGAGTAGCATTGCGTGTCTTTTTCTTTTTTTATTGCGCTGATCTGCTGCAGGACGCGTTCCACGACAACTTCCTGCACATCCAGTGTATGAATACTTGTATGTACAGCACAATATATGAGAAATAAGTTCGTCTTGTCAGTATGTACGTCGCCCTCCCTAAGTCTTTTCCCTGGATCTAACGCCATGCAGATATGGGAGCGTAATGGGAAAACGGAGGTCGATTAACTGATAAAGTCCAAAACTACACGTACGGCGTTGTTTTATCCATACAAACGAGGTACTGCTACTGAGGTGAACGAAATAGTACTAGTACACTAAAGATACGACGCATATAGCTCGCGGGGTGGAAATAGATAAGAAATATAAGTAGAAAACCTACGGAAAACATAACGGGGTGTGTACAAAAGGAAACGTGGCGGTCGTTTCAAAGAGTCGGAATGGAAAATGGCGGCGGCGCAGTTGGCGACTGTGCATGTGTCGTGGGCTCGCATGCATTTGAATTCCAATAGAGCGGATGAACTTCCAGTGCCCTCATTTTCCCAGTTGTCCCATTCAAAAAGTTGAATTCTCTTTGTTGTGAGGAAACACTCTCCGGCACCTGCTCTAATATGAAAACACCATCAGCAAAATGCCTTCGTACTTGACGGCACTTGATACATACTTGAAGCGCTTGATGGGACGTTCAAGGAGCATCAAGGACTTTCTCAAGAATGCACCTACCGTCCTTGATCAGTTCTTGACAGGTGCTTGTACAAGAAGATTTTGCTTGGTCAAGCCCAGTCCTTAACTTGAGCTCGCCTTTTCACCTTTTTCCTCCTCTCGTATAAACGTCGTAGCATTTTAAGCAATCAAGTACAATTCAAGGAATTTCAAGAATGAGTTTCCTGTCATAAAAGGAAGTTTCAAGGGAAAAAGCACATTTTGCTCCGAGAAAAATCTCAAAAAAAGCACTAGAAAGTGCCACAAGGTGTAAGAAATACAAAAATCATGGCATTAAGTGGATCAAGTAGGTCAAGTAGAAACAAAATAGATCTCGTCTCCTGCTTCGTTGTCCTCGGCTTCGTCGCCCCCATCTTCGTCGTCCCTGTCTTCATTGGCCTCGTCCTCGCCACTGGCCCCTTTGTCACTTGTGGCCCAGCGACGGAGAATCACTGCTGGCTGTCGCTAATAAAAAACCCGCAGACGACCGTTAGCATCATCTCAATTTTTTTTATTAATGGTCCAGAGCGTCGGGAAGGCGCTCAAACGAGTCCGCGCGTTCTAGCGAGCGTGGATGCGAGCGGGGACATTGGGGCTGCCATGGCTACTAGCCACGACAGCGCTCGCTGGAATAGCGAGCGCCCAGAGCGTAGAAACGACGCTCTGAACGCGCTGCGTTCGTCAGCGAACGCAGCGGGGCATATAAATACCCACAAGGCCGAGGCTGGGGGCAATCTTGCCCCAGCGCGAGGTCCGGACCTAGAGACCACGGACGACGAAGAACGTCGCCCGTGGATGGAAGGTATCGTCAGCAGACGCAGGAGAACCTGCATTTCGTCGCCTGAGAGCAAAAAGCGAGGTGACTTACCATGCAACCACACCGCAGCGCACCGTCGAGTGCACTGGCCTTTCCTGCCCACCTGGCCCATCCCAGGCACTTTCGTATCCGTCTAAGACCACGTCCGAAGGCGAACATGGGGCTCGGAGTTGTTCTGTGGCGATTCCGAGGGCACAGCGGTCGCGGTGACCGCCGTCGCTGGTCTTGGCCTCCGTTGGGGGAACTAGCAGCGGCGAGGGACTATCGAAGGTCGGGACGGTTGCCTTGACGTCCCAAAGGTATTGCGCTTGTCGGAAAGCGCAGCAGAGGGGATGGGAAGTTGCCATCCCTTCGGGTCGGTCGAAGAGGGCGGCCTTGAGTCCGCTGTGCATCGAAGAGATCTAGAAACCGCGGGTGACGTCAACCGTCACTCGCAGGGAGCGTTCGTCGTCAGATTGAGTGGGGCTGTTCGCCCCGAGCTCGCCCATGTGAAGGTATGGATCACATACCGGCCGACGTGGCTGACGTGGCATCTAAGCTTCCGCCAACTCAAACCATGCCTCCATCGGGATTCCGCCGAGCTACGCTCGAGGTATGATGATTAATTATCACGGCACATGTAAAATGAAGGCTCATTAAGTGTAAACCTTTGTTGGATTTGAGCTAGGTGGCAATTTGATCGTGCCGTGACTTTCTCTTACTATGTCAAGTAAACCTATCTGGCTATGCTATCTGGCTATGACATACCATGGTCACCATTAATTGCCAGTTGTTTAAATATATCAGAAAAAAATGTTTCGCTTCCTCGACACGCTCAACTTGTTGTCCTTTTTTTCCCTGCCGCCAAAAACTGAACTCAATCTACATTCTGTTCCTTTCGTTAAACCAAAGATTTTCACGAATGAAGCGATAGGCTATCTTGGAAAGAAATCGCAGTGTCGTACATTCAAGAAACACTTCGAAAGCCCCTATTCCTTCTCTACATCCAGTGCCGCCACTTGATTTTTATACTCCGGCATTGTGTACTGATACGCAATGAGCTTGGTGTAGTTCGCCCACTCGCGCTGCGTTTGTATTCGCTTCTTGGTCTTTGTCAAAAAGTGGAATTCTTGCAGATCCGAGAACCATAATTTCGCCTGAGATTTGGCATCCTTTTGACTGTTTAGAGAGTCTTGCCTCAGGGTGGCAAAATATCACTTGCTGTGTAGTCCCTGGGCCAGTCGTAATCTTTGCTTTCACTGCCGTTGAACCGGTATCGCAACTTAGGGAGATCTGAGCATTCTTCAGTTTCATGAATTGTAATCAGGAGATCTGAAGTGTACCATTTTCCTCCGACATTATTTCCGCTTCCTACGAAAAGGCGTTCGCTAGGGCGGTTTAGTGTTACGGTATTCAGAACACTGAATTTTTCGTCATAGATCGATAATCGATTATCATAGGACGGTGGTGGCACGTGATCAGTATTCCTTGCCGTCAGCGTGACTGATTCCATAAGCTGTCCCGTTCTCCATCCGCCACACTTCCTTCCTCTTCGTCCTCTGCCTGCCTCGTCCGCTCTCCCTTGACAGGTGCTTTTCGTCTGTCCCTTTCTACCAGGATGGAGGGTGACCCACGGACTTGGCTAGCCCCATACTTCACTGCCAAGGCGTATGCCCAACCTTGCCAGAACCTCACAGGGATTCATGAAAATTCCGTCCTGGTTGGCAGTCCTTCGAGCATCAGGTCGGTTGGGGCGAGATGGTTGCCGTTGAACTCGGCCTGCGAATGGAAATCTTTTATGAATTTACTAACATTCACATACAAACGTAGCATGCTCACCTGGAGGGGAGAACCTAATGGAATTTGATCCATCATCAAAAGGCTTGTCGTTGTGATTTGGGTAGCATTTTTCGCTGCATTTTTGCTCCTTCTAGGAGTACCCATACCAGACTGCCAAATTCCCGAAGTTGAGAGATGTTAGGCTTTTCTTTGTGCCATATCTCATATGGGGTGACCTGTTTGGACCACCAAGCAAACTGTTAAGGGCGCCGTCTACTCCAAAGAAGTTGCGGCAGACAAGGTGAGATGTGAGCGATGCCGCAGAGGTCAAGCAGTGCCAGACCTCATCTTGTTCTTGGAGTTAGATGATGATAACTATCGGGAAGCACTAACCTACAAACCAACAAGGTGGAATGAAGGAAGTGTCAGTCCCTATCCGAGGCTGTATAAACTACGAGCTGTTCAAGTCACAGAGTAACCCGAGGGACTGTAGCTTGAAAGGGGGGGGGGAATGGAACGAAGTGAATATGGATGGTTTCGAGCGGATTTCGGGGTTTTCGAAACAATGCGGCTAGACTTAGCTTGTTACAGACGCCGCCCAAAGGACTATTCATTTTCTTATCTTATCTTTCCCACATCCCTTATCTCCCCCATCATGCTGCGCAGCGCGCAGCCATCGAGTCATCCCACTTCCCTAGTCATCCTGAGTCATCTCCTTCCAGTCTTACTCATCTGCAGTCCACAGCATTGCGCAGCCCATGGTCCGTGCTCGAGTACTATAATGTATATAAGGACTCCCAGATGTACCAGTAGCGCTAGGCTTAATATTCCTTTTGCCATCATCTCAAGACCACTCTCGCACTTAGTCTGCCTGAGTCCTTCTGAGATTTGTCTAGCCTAACAAGATATTAAGCCTCGTCGAGACTCGCTCAGACTCACACACACACCACGTCACGCTTTATCAAAGACTTGATCAACATTCGACGACAAGCGGTCACCGACCCAGCGAGCACTAACACGAGCGACGAGAGCACTTGGCTCAGAGAAGTAGACCAGACATTGCAGTCCACGCCATTCGCAGAGACAGTCCACGCCACCCGCAGAGACACTAGCAATCCAAACAAACGAAAGAGAGAGCGCACGCCTACACCAAGTAGCGACGACGAAGAACAGGCATTTCTGAGAGAGTTTGCCTTCACCACCACAGACGAGCCCGCTGAGATCCTCAGCGAAGGAGCAGCACAACTCATTGCAGAACTCTTCCTAGAGGAGAATACGGGATAAGCCCAGAAGAGCTGTGGTCAGACCAGAATCTTCTTGCCGAAGAAGAGGACGAACCCATCCGCAAGAAAACGAGAGAAGAACGAACACAAGCCCGAGATTTTAGGCGACAACAGATCGAGAACTATAATCGCCGAACACAGGAGGAAGACATACTGATACAGAGAGGGCACGACGCACAGAGCATACGACAGAACCAACGAGAACGACACCAGAGTCAAGGACACACAGGAACGAAACCGCTGAATCCCTTCAGAGGACCAATCCGCCGAAGCACTGCATAAGGAGAGAATCGCACCACCGTGGCGAAAGTAAGCAACAGCGACTGGGACGAATACTATCGGTGGAGGGAGCGAAAAGGATTACCAAAGACAACCGGACCGACCGCCGCAGAGTGGGCCGATTTTGAACAAGCTTGTAGAATCGCAGGAGTCGACCTAGACTACTGGAAAGAACAGAGAGAGGAGCGAAGACAGAAACAGCTCCAAGAACAGCAAGCCCAAGTACAAGCACAGCAGACCCAAGAACAACAGATCCAGGAACAGGAAGACCAAGACCAAGAGAACGACGAAGAAAACCCCCAAAGGATGACGACAGAATACAAGGGAATCATCGCCGACCCGAAATCCTTTACAGGAGATCGAACGTCCTTCGATATTTGGTGGAGGAAGATGAAACTTACATAACCGCACATGGAGACCTCACGGATACACAGAAGATTGGAGCGGTCCTGTCTAGAATGACCGACGGACCCGGAGCCCACTGGGCATCAAAGAAGATCGACACCACTACCAACCAAAGCACATGGGCCGACTT
The DNA here is from genome assembly GCA_011319805.1 of Macrocybe gigantea. Lineage (NCBI taxonomy): Eukaryota > Fungi > Basidiomycota > Agaricomycetes > Agaricales > Callistosporiaceae > Macrocybe > Macrocybe gigantea. The sequence continues at coordinate 284,457 of SJRY01000107.1, forward strand.
CATAACCGAGATAGAGACACGATTCAGCAACGTCATGTCGCCATCACAAGCAGGAAGCAAACTATTCAACATCAGACAGGGAAACCGACCCATCGACGAATTTCTGGATGAATTCGTAGACCTCGCAGGGAAAGCAGGAATGACAGGAACAGCCCCTCGTTTCCTACTCGAGAAGAGCTTAAACCGAAGGACAGCAGAAGCCGTACACTCATCTCCACACTTCCAACAGATGGAGATGAATATATCAAGACAGTTCGAGCGATTGGACGAAACATCGATGAACACAGAAATGTGATGAGAGGAGAATTCACAAGCAATCAGCGCAAGGCCGGAAATCCAAGCCGAGGAGCAGGACAGGCCATGGAAGTCGACAAAGTACGAAGCAACAACTGCTTCAACTGCAATAAACCAGGACACATCTCACGAAACTGCCCGGAACCACGAAAAGGAGCAGCAAATGTCACATGTTTCAACTGTGGCTTAAAGGGACACTATGCACGAAACTGCAAGAAGAAGAAGAAAGGAAAATCCCGGGTCAGAGAAGTGAAAGAAGAAGAAGGAGAGGACGAAGAAGACAAGGATGAAGAAAGCTCTGACAAAGAGGGTTTTGCCGAAGGGTCCGACTAGGAGGTGCTAAATCGCGACCCATACAACTGAAACAGACTCGCTTCGATACCGGATGTAGATCATCCCATACTCTGAAATACACCATTCCTGCCAAGCGATCTGAAGCACCAAGAAAAACCATCCAAGGGGACAAACCACCAAAGAGGAAAGAGCTCGCAGTACCAGCGAGGATACGAACCGAAAAGGAATCACAACGATAACACCAGAAGTGATAGCGGAGCGGATAGGACCTGCATCAACACGCGATAGTAGCAAAAACGGACTGAAGACACGACGAATCAAGAAATTCCCATCATAAATGCAGACGGATCACCCAATCGTCAGAAAACAGCAGACCGAGTAGCGGAGGTCCACATCGACATTAAAGGACACAAGGAGCATATGGAAGCCATCGTACTCGATATCGGAAAAACCGACATGCTACTAGGACATGACTGGCTTGTCTACCACAACCCAACAATCAAATGGAGGACAGGAGAAATTGTCTTCGACAGATGCCCAAAACGTGCAAAATAAACCACCAGACGATCAAGATACAGAAGGTGGCTGAACCAGCGAAAACCACAGCCAGCGACAAGACAGGAACCCAGATACCCCCATATCTGATCAGATTCAAACACCTCTTCAAGGAGAAGAACTTTGATCGCTTACCAGACCACAAAGAATGGGACCATGAAATAAACTTAACGAAGGATGCACCCAAAACGATACCGAGCAAGGTCTACCCGATGACACAGAAAGAGCTAGAGGAACTAGATGCCTTCGTCGAAGAAGGATTACGAACAGGAAAAATACGCCCATCGAAATCACCTTACGCAGCACCCTGCTTCTTTCGCAATAAGAAGGATGGAAGCAAGCGACTCATCCAAGACTACCGGGAAATAAACAAATATACGGTCAAGGACAAGTTTCCACTACCACGCATCAGCGAGCTCCTCGACGTACTACAAGGAGCAAAGTACTTTAGCAAGATCGATATTATCTGGGGTACAATAACGTGCGCATCGGAAAGGGGACGAATGGAAGGCAGCCTTCCTAACAGCAAGAGGACTCTTCGAACCGACAGTCATGTATTTTGGGCAGTGCAACGCACCAGGCACTTTTAGCCGAATGATGGCGAGCCTCTTCCAAGACCAAATACGAAGAAGAGTGTGCATAATCTATATGGACGACATCATAATCATCGGACGAACACGAGAGGAACTCCAAAAGAACACCATAGAAGTCATGGAAATACTGAACAAGAACGACCTATTCATCAAAGGACCGAAATGCGTCTGGGAATCATCGAAAGTCCCAGTACTAGGATACATCGTAGGAGAAGGGAAGGTAGAAATGGAACCAGAAAAGATCACAGCCGTACAATCCTGGCCAACCCCAAAGACGAAGAAAGAACTACAAAAGTTCTTGGGATTCACGAACTTTTACCGACGATTCATCAAGGGATATGCAAAGGTCGCTAAACCCCTGACGGAGTTGACTGGAAACAAAACATTCCAGTGGACAGACAAGCAACAGGCGCTTTCAAAGAACTGATCCGACATATAACCTCAGCACCCATTCTAGCACTACCACAGACAGAAGGAAAATTCCGAGTCGAAACGGACGCCTCAGGATATGCCATTGGAGCGGTACTATCACAACAGCAGAAAGGACTATGGCATCCGATCGCATTCATTTCGAGATGCATGACCCCAGCGGAACAAAACTACGAAATCTACGACAAGGAACTTCTTGCGATAATGGTCGCACTAAAGACATGGAGACAATACCTCCTCGAAGCTCGAGAGAAGTTCGAAATATTGACGGATCACAAGAACCTATCATACTTCCGAAGCCGCAGCGACTCAATTCGAGACAGATTGGCTGGTACCTGAAATTACAGGAATACGACTACGAACTACGACACGTACCAGGAAAGGCGAATGGAAAAGCGGATGTCCTGTCACGAATGGCAGGATATGAAGAAAACCTAGCAGAGAAGGACGACATACAAATGATCAAAGAAGCAGCATTCATTCGACATCTGGAAGAGAATAATGAACGAGACTTCGAATTTATGATGTTCGAGGACGAACACCCACAGAAAGAAGAAGCAGAAAATAACGAAACAATACAAACAAGAGGAATCACGATGATCGAATCCTCAAGGATAGAACAAATTCGACAATGCACACGAAGGGAGACGATCGTAACAACAGGACTGAAGGAAAAACCACACTGGTTCACAGAAGACGACCACATCGTATATGTAGGAGGAAAATCTATGTTCCTCCAGACAACAAACTGAAGGAAAACATCATGTTTGAACACCACGACACACCCATCGGAGGACACCCAGGGCAATACCGCATGCACGAGCTCATAAGCCGCACCTATTGGTGGCCATCAATGCTGACAGACATCAAGAAGTATGTCAATGGATGCGAAACATGTCAGCGAAACAAAATCATCCGACAAAAGAAACACGCACCCCTGCACCCGCACGAAGTCCCACAACAACCATGGGAAGATATCGGAGTAGATCTCATAGGACCGCTACCCAGCTCGAACGGCTTTAACGCCATCGCCGCAGTCACAGACCGCCTGACCAAGATGATCCACCTAGTTCCCACAAAGACCGAACTCACAGCAGAAGGTCTCGCACGACTATACCGAGACAACGTGTGGCGGCTTCATGGAATTCCACGAAAGATCATCAGTGATCGAGGACCCCAGTTCGCAGCACGATTCATGACAGCACTTCTAAAATTACTCGGAACAAAGCAAAACCTATCAACGGCCTATCACCCACAGACAGATGGACAGGCGGAGCGATCCCACCAAGAAACGGAAGCCTTCCTCAGAAGCTTCACAAACAACCTACAGGACGATTGGGCAGAATGGATAGCAATTGCAGAGTACCAATACAATGACAAAGCACACCAGGGAACGAAGGAGACACCATTCTACCTCAACTATGGAATGCACCCCTGGAAGGGAGAGCCGCAGACGACAGAAGGGAATAACCCGCAGCAAAAGACTTCGTCAAAAGAATGAGCCAAATACGAAAGGAAGCAAATGCCGCGCTGCAATATGCACAAACACGAGCCAAAGACAATTACGATGCGAGACGAAAACCTGCCCGTGAATACAAGAAAGGAGATAGAGTATGGCTAGAAGCCACCAATATCACAGTCAATCGACCATCAAAGAAGTTATCGGCACTCCGATACGGACCGTTCAAGGTGGTTGAAAAGAAAGGAGCCTCGGCATATCGCCTGGAACTCCCAGCATCATGGCAGCTGATACACCCCGTGTTCAATGAAACACTGCTCACGCCTTACAAAGGACCCCGTTTCAAGATACAAGAGCGACCATCACCACCACCCCCTGAAATCATAAATGATGAAGAAGAGTACGAGATAGAAGAGATCCTAAAAAGGAAGAAACAAGGGAGGGGACACTATTCCTGGTCAAATGGAAAGGATACGGACACGAAGAGAACACATGGATCAAAGAGAAGGAGCTGGGAATGCGCAGCAAGCTCTAGACCACTTCCTAAAGAAGACTGCGAACCAGGATAAAAGGATCACGACAAGAGGGAAGAAGACCAAAAATCGCACTTCATGACCACCAACGCCCCCATCAGCATCGACAGCAGCGAGGGCAGCCGCGCACCTACCCCCAACCGCCCAAGCGACCTCGAGAATCTGGCAAGGATTCTCAATGCTAGCGACTACATGGACCCCCTCGCCATCACACTCGGCGCATATATGCGCTATGTTATGACCGTCCGCACGCACCTCTGGACCGGGAGAACCCCTGATGGGACCGGCCCCACTGCAGCTGAACGTATCGCGCTTCGCGAAGCAATGGAAATGCTTCGCACAGAAAACCGGCGACTTAAACTCCTCGCCACCACACTCCACCACATTCGCGCCTATAATGAAGAGCTCATTCATACATGGGCCCCGCGTGCCGCGACCGCCTGGGAGACCAATACTGGGTGGGGACAGCTGGACTAAGGTTTTTCGCGAGGACGCGAATCTAAAGAGAGGGTGATGTTACAGACGCCGCCCAAAGGACTATTCATTTTCTTATCTTATCTTTCCCACATCCCTTATCTCCCCCATCATGCTGCGCAGCGCGCAGCCATCGAGTCATCCACTTCCCTAGTCATCCTGAGTCATCTCTTCCAGTCTTACTCATCCGCAGTCCACAGCATTGCGCAGCCCATGGTCCGTGCTCGAGTACTGTAGTATATAAGGACTCCCAGATGTACCAGTAGCGCTAGGCTTAATATTCCTTTTGCCATCATCTCAAGACCACTCTCGCACTTAGTCTGCCCGAGTCCTTCTG